>VSMD01007848.1:0-165435 GCA_008750895.1 Mirza zaza | reverse complement strand
GGTGAGTATATGTGGTTCTTGTTTTTCCATTCTTGGGATACTTCACTTAGTAGTATGGGTTCCAGCTCTAACCAGGAAAATATAAGATGTGCTATATCACCATTGTTTCTTAGAGCTGAATAGTACTCCATGGTATACATATACCACATTTTATTAATCCATTCTTGGATTGATGGGCACTTGGGCTGCTTCCACAGCCTTGCGATTATGAATTGTGCTGCTATAAACATTCGAGTGCAGGTGTCTTTCTTGTAGAGTGTCATTGCATCTTTTGGGTAGATGCCCAGTAATGGGATTGTTGGGTCAAATGGTAGATTTACTTGTATCGCTTTAAGGTATCTCCAAATTGCTTTCCACAGAGGTTGAACTAGTTTGCAGTCCCACCAGCAGTCCTACTCTATATTTTTTAGTAGCCAGTTAGAATGTTATCTGCCAGCCAGCCTAGGTTATAAGCACATCTACTTATCAATCTAACTAGCTGACTGCATGCCAGCATGTCTGAAGCCAGAGCCACCATCACTGGGCTCACCTTACTACCTTTCCACAGGCCAATTCATATGAAGACATTCAGTTTCTGATATGTCTCACCTGCCTATCTTCTAGAGAGCAGTCAAGTGTCAGGGGAGAAGCCAAGGTAGCCACAGCAACATCCAGTATCTATAGTCAGAATAAACTATGAGTTCAGTTTGGAGATAGCAGAGCAGGCATTTATGACCAGTACTACCAAGGCAAGACAGGGGTCCGAAAAGAATTGCCCCAGCCTTCCGTAGACTTTGCCGTCCCATAGGTAGCTATTTCATGAACTTGATGATGACCCACTTTCCCATCTGTGTGCACAGTTATCTTCTGAGGATCCTGTTAAAATTCAGATTCTGATTCAGTGAGTCTGTTTTGAGACCTGAGCTGCTGCATTTCTAATAATCGATGTCAATTGCGATCAAGGGCACGCACTTGGAATAGCAAGGTGCCACAGTGTGGCAGGGTCTTGCTCACCTCCGTGCCACTTGCACTAAGTTTAGCTTAACTGAATTGTGATGGGGCAGTGATCTTCCCTCTTAATCAGGGGTCCTCAGACTTTTTAAACAGGGGGCCAGTTCACTGTCCCTGAGACCGTTGGAGAATGAGCACTGTGGGCCCGGGACGAGTCGGCTGCTAAGCAGGACAGGCAACTGCGTCAAAAACACCTGGCCAGCTGGATAAATGTCCTAGGTGGGTGGCATGTGGCCCCCAGGCCTTAGTTTGAGGACGCCTGCTCTTAATGGTCTGTCACTTCTGGCAGGCAGCTGCAAATAGGTAAGGAGGACATGCAGAAGTAGCTAAGTGCAGACTGCACAGATAAATCAGGCACAGTCTTCAGTTCTGTAAGGATGGCCACTGTCAACAATAATTGTCTAGCTGTGGTTGAAGGGAAGTTCTCATGATACCTGCATTTGTAATGGTCACATGAGGAGCAAGACCAACTTTCTGATTCTTACATGGGTGTGGCTTAGCATTTGCCACTCATTTGATACGAATGAAAAATAAGGAATAAAACTTTAATCTTTTAGAAATAGCACTTTCTGGTAGTAGGACAGGGATGTCTTCCAGTCCTGCCCTATATATTTAAGCCAAACAGACCCATCCTTACACCGTGCTACGAAGTTGGCAATTAGTGAAGAGTAGAACGAGGGACTCACCCCTGTTTATGCCAATCCTTGCCATGGAGCAAAGAGGAGGGACGTGGAACTCTGTTTAAGGGATCAGGGAAAGTTTTCTACAAGAGCGGATGCCCACACCAATCTGTGAAAAGTAAGTAGGAATTAGCTCGGAAATGTGGGCAGTGGAAGGAACGGTCCCAGCTGAGAGTATGGCACATGCATGAGGACGTTTGGGGGATCTGCAAGATCTCAGTGTGACCAGAGTTTCGACGATGGGGGATGGGGTGAGGGAGGCATGAGATGAGACTGAGAGGCAAACACAAGACTGACGAAGGCATGAGGACCCTTCGGAAGGCTCTCGTTTTCAAGATGGTACCTGGGCTGGGAGGCCCAGGGGATGGGCTGTGAGCCCATAACACAGGTGTTTTGCACCATTTGCCCCCATTGCCTGCCTGGAAGACCACGATGGGAGGCCAGCTGAGGCTGTCTTTACTGCCTTTCACCTTATGGTTTCCTTTCTTCCTTTCACAAGGAGCATGGAAAACAGAGACAATTTACACACTGATATTTCTGTCTCAGGAAAATGGAATTTGGAGATTGGAGGTGTTATGGTTCAGAATATCTCACATTTTCTGAACTGTATCTGACATCAAATGCCGAGCAGATGTTGAATCTGGATTTCTCATATATATAATCTAAACATATATATAAATATATAAACACACACAAACACACACACCATATATAATCCTTATCACATAATTCAAGGATTTTTATTTAGTGTTGTTGATTTAGTTGTTGTTACTTTTTCTCCTTAATTTGAAATTGTTTCAACACGAGTGGTAGCCTGAAAAATCAATAAGCAACATGACATGAATAACAAGACTTTCAACACAAGCCTATGCAGTTTATTTTATTTGTATTTATCTAACCAAAATAAGACAATCTCTTGCTATTTGCATTAACCCTTTAGTAAAATCTGTGGAATATCTGTAAAACCACTGTAATAAATTTTGCATGTGCATTTGAAAAAAGGTTACATATAACATCTGTTTTCATTCATGCGCATGGTGCATTATTTCATCATGATGTATTCTTTGTGGTGTTATTTTAGAAATCTATTACCACAGATCACCAGAAGATCTCTTGTCCTGTCATCTTTGGGATAATGAACACTCTCCACATGTGTAAGTCTGTCAGGCCGTGGCGTCCTTGAGTGGCAGTTATTAATTTAAAAATCAAAGAAATCATTCTTACCCTTTGCAATCAGTGACCGTTTTACTGCAGAAACACAGAAAGGATCATTAGCCTGCACTAGAAAGCATCTCATTAAAGAGCCTATCAGCAGGGTGCAGGGAGCCATTTAATCTTTCTTGCTTTTTTTAAAAAGGGATTTTAAAATCAAGAAATTCCAAGATAATTCCAGTTTTTGAAAAGATAATAGATAAAATAGGCCTGCATCAAATTCTCATGAAAATTTCACGTTGTGAATTATTTTATGCTGTGATTCTTTAAACCTTTCTAACTAAAATCCCCATAGTGTTTAACCAGACCTCTTGTTGGTCTATACAAGAATGCACTTTAGCAAGATGTCAGAATAGACTCCATTTCATTTCTTCGGTGGACTCTCAAGGAGCAGCGATGGTGGATATAAGATATCCCCCAGAGAGGAGCAGGAGCACTGCCTGGTAGATGCTCAGTTCTGGTGGATGATGTCCAAGCTGTTCACGCCTTACTCCATGAATCTATTCAATGAGCATTTATTAAGTATGTGTTCTGCAGCTGGCACTCAGAGACGTTTAGAAGAAAGTTATTCTTACTCCACACTCCTAGGACTTAAAGGTAGTGAAAAAAAATGCCCAGAAAGAGGCAACCAACGATCAAGAATATCTGAGTTTTCAGTCTCTGTGTTCAAGACACTTTAGACCAAAATGCTCACTCCTGAATAGGTAGTGACAGAGAGGGCCAGAGGACAGCTCAATGCTCCCAGAAAACTAAAAAAAAAAAAAAAAATGGAGAAACCAAACAAAATATATTGCAAAACAAGAAATTGAAAACGTGGGTTTTGGATTAAGTCTTAAAAGAATAAAATTGTCAGTGACTCAGGAAAATTTCTGAATAGTGTATTTATTCAGTATTAAATAGCTCAAATTCAAGGTGGATAAAAATAGAACAAACAATCAAATAAAGTTTTTTTTTTAAATAAAATAATAACCTTTCAGTTTTGAGCTATTAATAGTTTTCTTTCTGAATTTTTGTTATTGCCAAATATGTATAGTTTGTAGTCTATTAAGCACAATTATATGCATCTAATACTGGGAGAAAAAAATTACAGTCTTTGCAAAGTAGAGAGTTTATAGACTTTTTAAAAATCTGCTTCTTTGTCTTTAATATTTTTTTCCAAGATTAAAAATGTTTGGTTTTTTAAAAATTTTTTTTGGTAGGAGAAAATGGAATCATGTGCTATTAAGTTCAAGTTTTTGCTGGGGAAGAAGTTTGTTTTCATATCTTCATTAAGTTACATCTAAAAAGAAATGCCAATCACTGCTGAGTGCCCCGCTGAATATGTTAAGTGGAGAAGGCGGTCGTGGTGCTGAGTTCAAGATATCTTTACTCGGCTTGTAATACCCAGAAAGCTACTTAAGGCAGGACTATGAGTAATGTGGTGTGTGGTTGGATGCTTGCTCATAACTGTTTAGGGCTTTAATCCTCTTTTCCTTTTATCTCTCATATCATTTTGTAAGTCTCCTTTTTTATTTACGGTATTTTGATAACTTCAAAGTTGACAGAATGAAATGAGAGATACCTGCTTGTGTTCAGAAATCAATTCTCATTGAATGATATGGGATGATTTTATCTAAGAACATTTGCCCTTTGAAGTGACAAACAAATGAGAACTAAGGGCACTTAGTAGATGGTTAGCAGATTGATGACGCTAGCCACAAACATCCCACCCTTTATAAGAACTACCAGGGAAGAGTCTTCTGGAAAAAGGATTAAATGCCCTATGTGACTGAAGAGAGAGGATTAAGATCAAGGAATGAAGGTTGAGTGAAGTCAAGTTTAGTCTAGACTAAAAGAGCCCTTTTCTAGCACTCATATCTGAGTAGCAGTGGCATAGCTTATTAATCTATTAAACGTAGTGATATCACCATCACTGGAGGTGTGCAAGAGGCAGCTTACTAACTTTTAGCAGGGTCATTTCTGAAAAAAATTAAAGCCATGAAGGGCTTATGTCACTAGCTTAGATGGTCTTTCAGATTCCTCATAGATCTGTCTGAAGCCAGGATTTAGATTCTGCCTTCTTCTTCTCATTTTTTTTTGTAAGGTTCTGCTCCGCTTTCCAGGGTAGCAGACAGATGGAGGTTTCAGGGTCTCCCCAGATTCTCGTGGGGGGTTAACTGGCGCTGCACAGACGGGCGCTTACCCAGAAGAGCGTGAATGGCACGCTGCCAGCCATCCCCAGCACTGCCCATCAAGGGTATTGACAGAGCGGGGCACTGGGCCAGATTGGAGCGGTGAGCAGCTCAGCAAAGCCTCCAGGAGCCTCATCTTCGCCACATCCTTGTCCCGGCTACACCTGATTGATCCAGCTGTCGCACACCTAAGTTAGGACCTTGGTGTTCTCTCCCCTGGGGATGAGGACTGGAGGGTGAGATTCACAACCTACTGCTTCCGAGTTGCCTGAAGCCAAAGTCATTCATGCCTTTCTGAGAGGTGATTTTCTTCTTTCTTTTTTTTTTTTTGCTGACTTCCATTCACCTCCATAGTAATCCCACAATTCTCTTATTTTTTCAGCATCTCTAGGGTTATTTTTCTGGTGTCTACAACCAGAGGAACCCTCACTTATGTAATAGTTTAACCTTGTGCAAAAAAAAAAAAAAAAAAAGAGAGAGATGAGACAAGGCATCCTCAGGCCTTCTTCTTTTTTTTTTTTTAATTTTACAAAAGCAGCAAAATAGATGTCAAATTATTGTGGTGCCAGCTACCATTTTAAAGAGTTAGGTCAATCTTGTTCTTTTTACCTGGAAGAATGAACCGAGCCATCGGCGGTGTGTGGGTAGAAGCTAGTAGCACGGTGGGCAGTGCGGGCACCGTGCCAAGAGCCTCCAGTCCAGCTTTCTCACCGGCCTCCGCTGGGAGCTTGGATCAGCCCCCACCTTGCTGAGCTTCAGTCTCCTCTCATCTAAAATAAGAGAAATCAGATGATTCCTAAAGCACATTCTAGCTCCTACAAGCTCTAATCCAGGCAGCTGAGGCAGAGAGAGGTCCCTGCATGGCCTAAGGACACAGTGCCAGTTGGGGACATGGACCCGGTTGCGCCATTACCTGATATGCTGTGTTACACCTGAGACTCTTTTAAAGGACCAAGAGCATTGGTGCCTCGGCAGATGCTCGCAGTGTAGGGAACAGCTGATATATCCCAAATTTACAAGGGTGTCAGGTCAGCAGGTCCCTCCAAAGACTATGATTGACACCTTCTTCTGCATCTGAGGGGTTTTAACTACTTTCTCCCAAGTCACTTATTAAGCAAATTTAATATTCACAGATTCTTTGTAGTTCCTACACTGGCCCATCTGATTTCTAGTTATCCAGGGTCTACTGTAGCAACAGCAGCAAATGGCAGTGTGTTGTGAAAATGCAGAAGCACGTCCAATGAACAACAGTAAACCCTAACCTCACACTTTTGCACAGCTCCTTTTTATTTTATGTTCTGAGTCAGAAAATAATTTCCTTTGAACACTGGCCACATCTACATCTATTGTCTACCTTAGATCCTAGTTTCAGAGAAACCCTCATCCACCCCCCTCTACCCCCCAAAAATAAAAGATCATAACCCTTCCACACTGATTCCAGGCTGATGTTTCCAATCTGCTAGCTCAGCTCCCACTCTACTGCTGCGCCGGAAATGAAGTCAGCCTCCAGGGAGGGGACTAATTGTGTTCCTGTGCTGGAACAATATCTGGATGTGCTGGATAAAATAAAGGCAAAACCCATTTCGCAATCCCAGCTCCACCCCTGCTTAGCGATGCCACTTTGGGAAAATAGCTTAACCTCTCCAGGACTGCATGTTTGGCTGTAAATTGAGAATGCAAATACCTGCTCAGGATTGTCCTGGGGGTTAGAATCCATGTGTAACTGACACAGTAGCTGAAGCAGATCATGTTTACATTACATGAAAGTTGGACTTTGGAGTGTCCTGCACACAAGTTTGATATCCAATATTGCTGTGATGAGCATGGAAACATGACAAAACTATCATGCTGAAGGAGCCAAAAATAACAATTTACCATGGAGAATTTCTTACCAAGGTCAAGGGGAGCTTATAAGAAAATAAATTTTCTAGTCCAGGCCACGCAAGGTTAGGCACGTCACTTCACCTTACTGAGTGTTCTCTCCTCTCACGTCTATACAGGGAGAGAGTTGAATTAGATGCTGCAGAGGTTGCTTCAAGCTCTGAGTCTGTGTGAGCTCCCAAGAGTAGTTTAGAATAAGGGACTGGATGATGCACAAGACAAAGTTACTAGACACTTTGGGCAAGTCACTGTTTCTTTTGCTACCTTGCCAAGGGCTAACGAACTAACAGGTAGTCCCACTGCAGTAGTAGCAAATCTAAACAGTGAAGAGGGCAGGTCGATGTTTCCTGGGGCAGGAGCAGACAGAGGTCTTCCTGGAAGTATTGGTGAGGATGTAGTAGCAAGTGTACAGCTAGTGTTACAGCGCTTGACCGGGGAAAGAACCGAGAGGCACACAGAGAGTTGGAGAACAGCCTTTATTCCTCCACAGCAGGCTCAGCACACCTAGTGTTCCAGCTCTCCTCATGTCTTCTGATCTTCCACCCCCCTTCCTTGTTCTCCTCCTGCTTTTATACCCTTGGTAGGACGCCAAAAGCGTCCAATCAACTACAAGCTTTAACATCCAATCAGCATCAAGCTTTAACATCCAATCATCAGCAGTGGGATTCAAAAATTACCCAATCAGGATCATGCGAGCAGCGCAGGCAGCAGCACTCTGGCCAGCGATGGGGAGGTGGCAAGCGGCTGCGTCCCAGAGCCTGACATTTTCCGCATCAAGAAGACCAGACTAAGTGGGATTACAGTTTAGTCAATCTGGCCCCACACAAACCAGGAGGCTCAGGAAAGGGCCTCTACAAGGGCCCCTATCAAGGAAACGTATCAGCAGAGAAGAGGAACGCATCCACACGTCCATCTGGCTGGCTGTCAGGGATGTGGTACCCCCTGGTGACCCTACTCATGGAACCTCTAACAGAGGCAGGACCACAACCATTAGCACACTCAAGACTGGTGTTGTTTTGTTGTTTTTTTTTTTTTTCAAGGCACATAAGTCTTATACTTCAGACTTGCCCTGGAGATACATGAGAATATTAATATTAATATATTTACACACTTTTTCTATTGCAGGAAGAATCAAAAGAAACATAAAATAAAACTGTGTAGTTTGTGTTTTAAGAAAGGCTGGACATTCAGATCTTGCCAAATACCTCTCCAATCAACAATCATTGAGAGAGTTTGGCTCTACCATTATCTGCTCTGTAAGCTTGGGGAAATGAGTTGGTACCTCTGAGGTCTCTCCCTAATCTGTTTTTTTTTTTAAAAAAAAAAGACAAACATGGTGATAAAATGTGAGCCATTCTCTTAGCCCGTCAATTGTGCTGCGCTCTGTTTTTTCTCCTGGGTGGACCGGGCGCCCACACACAAACACACTTGCTTTTAAAGGATTTTGATACTTTGAAAGTGACTGCAGCTCATCATGTGGAAAGTGTGACCGTGTAGAGGTGACATATTATTAAACCAAATCACAACACTGCCTGTCCACGTATCTGCCTGCAGGGACGTTTCCTTTAATTCAGGAATACTGGGACTCTATCTGGGGAGAAGGCAAGACAAACACAATTTTATAACATCCTTGGGAAAATGTCATCGAAATGGGTCAGCCTTTCTATTTCAGAGCTGTGCTCATCTGAAAACATTAAAGAATGTTAAAAATAAGTACACGGTGTGCTCTCAGCTGCTCCAGCCAAGCCAGTATGTCTTTGAGAAGGTCTTCAGATATTAACCATCGACCTGTAGACATAACAGCCTTCTGAGACTTTTCCAGGGAGTGACGTGGGAGTTTGGGGAAGTTTCAGCATCACTCGCTGCCCTGCAACTCTTTGTCAGTACAGCAAAAACCACTTGGGCAATATTAATCTCTTGGGGTGGAGTGGGGCGGGTGTGGTAGGTGGCAGGGGAAGGACTTAAGGATTCTGACACTTTGTAAACTGGTGCCCCAGTTCTCAACACTGGATTTCTGCATTTGACCTGCCACAAGAAGCACATTTCAACATCAAGTTTATTTCTGTTCCTCAGTCTTTCCCCTTTGTCTCTATATTAAGATATCCTACCCAAACCATGGTCTCCATGGATTTGGGGACAGAGTACTCAAGAGTTTCCTAGAAGACAGAATAGTAGCTTTGGAGCCAGGCAAACTGGTGATTTCCAGTTTTGCCACTAATGAGCTATGTATTGCATTTCACTTTTCCACCTTGCCTCTTCTCCATCTAGGCAAAGTTGATATACAATAGATACATAACTTTGCTGTGAGCATTAGGAACGCTGAACCTGTATCGCCTAGAAAAATGCTTGGTATACTGTAGGTACTATTTGAATGCCGTTTGTGAATATTGTTACTATTGCTACCACTATTACGATTGCTTTTACTTGGTTCAATAGTCTTTCCCTTAATGCGTTCTTTCCTGGGCTACGATCTTTTGCCTGATAGCACATCTGGATTTTTGAGTATCACTTGCTCCTAAACTCACAGTTCGTGCACAATCTCTGCTCTTTGGCTTGTGGCCAATTAGTTGTCTCAGATTTTTATGTTCTACCTGCCACAGGGCTCTCTATAAAGTGCCTTACTCAGGCCCAGCTGAGATACCTACCTCTGGTTTAACACTCTTTGGCACTGTGTGTTAGAATTATTTATGTGTCTGTGCTTCTACACGGTGAGCCCCTTGAGGACAAGGAGCTGCTCTGATTCGTATCTGCTTCTTCAGGCTTAGAATGGGGTAAGGCCTGTATTCTCAGGTCTGTTTGTTGAATTCTTGGGGAGGCTGTGTTTGTCCTGGCTGTGGCCACCTCCAATGTGGCTCTGTAGCTGGGTTTGGCTTCCTGTCCTCACTGTACCTCACCCCAGGCTGGAGTCCCAGGACACTGCTCTCCCCATCTGCCCTCAACACGTCCCTGCTGGCCAGGGTCCCACAGTGAGATTGCCTTCCCAGCACTCAGTTAATAACTCGGTCACATATTGCTTGTAGGAACACAGTGAAATTTGACCTGAGAAATCTTGTAGTGATTACTACAATCATCATAACCTATATATTAAGGAACTGGAAGGAAGGAAGGAAGGAAGGAAGGAAGGAAGGAAGGAAGGAAGGAAGGAAGGGAGGAAGGAAGGAAGGAAGGAAACAAAGGGAGGAGGGAGAATAGGAAGGATGGGAGGTGAAGAGGAAGGATGAAAGTAAGACACAATTCTTTTAAGAATCTACTTTGAGATGAGCCAGGGGCCAGACACTTTTACAAAACCCCTGAGAGACAGCTTTTCATTTCTCTTTTAATATTAAGAAGAATATGACTCAGGATTAATAACTCCCCAAAGTCATATATGTAGTTAGAGATAGTTAAACCATTGGAACATGCTAAAATACATCTCACAGTTCCAAAAAAGATAATAGAAAACTAATAAAAAACAGCCATTGACCAAATTAAAAGAGAACCAAACCCTATATTGTTGAGCCCATGCACCATTTCAGCATGTGGATTTTAGCTCTGGAAAAAGCCTCTTTTAAATTTTACAGGGCATGGTATTAAAGGTTTCTCACAGAACTGGTTGCACACCTTGGTGAGAGTGCTTTTCCAAGTACAGGAGAAGGCTTGGTGCTAGACAATTCTGCAAGTGCTGTTTTCTCCCACTGATTCAGTGTCTTAAGAATTCTCTGCCTCCAGAGGGGCATAGCCTGGGTGCTCCCTGCTCAAGTCATTGAGATCCCTGCCCTTCCGTCTGCGTGTATGGGCACAGGGGCTGTATTTTTAAATGACAGCTGAAATCCACAGAAACACATATCTTTTTACATTTCAGTAAAAAAAAAAAAAAAAAAAAAAAAAAAAGGCTTTGCTTCCTCGGTCCCAAACAAAGTATCTGAAACGCATATAAATCAAGAGTTACTGGGTTCCTTTAATTACAAAACTTGCCAAGGTTCCAATGTTTTATGCATGTTGGTCATTATTCTTGAAGCAACAACTAATCTGTGATTGTAAACAGGATGCAAAACTAGTAGTTTCCTTGCTTCTAGAAATGCTTAGGGCACAGTGATAATTAAAAGGTCAGTAATTACTTAGTGAATGAATGAGCCCCACAATTCCGGGTCTCTTGCCTTCCATATGAAGTTACCCTGGCATGGTCGGTCTCACTAGCTCTTCTCAGACAATAATTCATTGTAACTGCATTAATTCAAAAAATATTTAGCCAGAAAAACAGAGCAACTTCAACTCATTTTGTCTTTCAATCTTGTGCTTTCTAAAAGATCACAGATTCTCCAAATCATCTGGGAATGTGGAAAAGACGAGGTCTGTGTACATAGAGTGGCTCATAAAAAACAGAATTTTGAACAGTGTTATGCTGGTAAATGTTTAACATTTGGCTGTCAGAAAAAAATATATCTAGTTTTACTGAAATAAAGTATATGTAGCACACGATTTACAAATAATAATAAAATATACAGGACTTTTAACTGAAAATTCCATATAGGCAATTGCTTCCCATAGAATACTTTTGTTGATTTTTTTGCCAAGCTCTTGTATCATTTGAAAAAAAATATGGATTCAATTGACAGATAAGTATAGTTCCAACATGAATGTTAGTTGCTATTTTCATTTATCTTAACAAGAAAGAAGAAAGTAAAACAATAAAGATGTCTCTCTGAACTTCTCCCATTTGTCAACAATCTGAGT
Source organism: Mirza zaza (assembly GCA_008750895.1). Lineage (NCBI taxonomy): Eukaryota > Metazoa > Chordata > Mammalia > Primates > Cheirogaleidae > Mirza > Mirza zaza. The sequence continues at coordinate 153,788 of VSMD01007848.1, read as the reverse complement.
GACTTCTTTGCTAGATTGGATAATTGTTTTCAAATGCTAAAGTATATTTACTCATAATACAATGCTTAGTCACAGAGTTTCAGCTATGGACAAGGCACACACTGAAGTTTAATCAGCATTAACATTTTCTCCATAATTTTCTTACACCCATACAATCAACAAAACAATAAATCAAATCCTGTATTATAACAGTTGCCAATTTTCATGGTATAAATATATACTCCGCGGCTGATTGCAATCTCGCAACATGACATCACTGAATGCTGAGTTGGGAAGAGGTTGTCAATAACACACCATTAGATGGTGTTTCCAACATGTAGTTACAACCTCAGACATGTAGATAATGGTAAAATGCAGTGAAACAATCAGAAAGTGGTAAGTTTTTTGAGTATTTATCCTTGTTTTTAACATAATTTAATTGTAAGTTCCCATAATCTAATATTTAATAGTGATTGTGTTAACAATCAGCTTGCAAAATCCCTGAACATTTGAAAAGTTGGGCCTTGCAGGCTAGTCCAAGCCAGCTCCAGCACACCACTGAAACCGGAATTGGGGAAAACATAACTGATAATACAATGCACAGTTATGCATGGCCTAATGGCAGAGAAAGGTTCTGAGAGATGTGTCATTAGGCAATTTTGTCCTTGTGTGAACATCAGAGTGTGCTTGTACAAAGCCAAATGAATTGTGCAAAGAAATAAAAGGCAACATTAAAATAATGAAAAACAAATTGCAGATTGGGAGACAATATTTGCAAAAACCTTATATACATATATTTATATATGTATTAATATGTAGGTATATACCTGTAAATATCTTAAAACTTAATAGCAAGAAAACAACCCAATTTTTTTTTTTTTTTACAAAAGGTCAAAGTTTGGCTGTATATGGATGGCAAATAAATAACTTAAAAAAGCTCAGCATCTTTACTTATTAGTGAAATTTAAATTGAAGTCACAGTGAGATACTACTCTACACTTATAAGAACGTCTAAAATTAATAATGACTGACCATACCAAGTGCTGGAGAAGGTAGGAAGTGAACGGAGCTTTCACATACTGCCAGTGAGACTGTGCAATAGTTCACCCATTTTGGAAATCCCTTTGGCTGCTTCTGAAATACTTAAACATTCACAAACCATATGACCCAGTCATTTCACTCTTAGCTACTTTCCCAAGAAAAATGAAAGCATATGTCCACACAAAGACTAATAGTAATATTCATCAAAACTCTATTCGTAATAGCCAAAACCGGGAAACAACCTAAATGTTCATCAAGAGGGGAATAGATAGACAAATTGCGGTAGATGCATAAAATGTAATACTATTGATCAGTAACAAGAAATGATTACAACAACATAGGTGAATTTTCAAAATAAGTATACCCAGTGAAAGAAGCTAGACAGACATACTACAGTCAGGCACTGTAAAACAACATTTCAGTCAATGATGGACCACATATGTGACAGTGGACCCCTGAGATTATATTGGAGATGAAAAATTCCACCTAGTGACTTTGTGGCCTTCATAATATCTTAGCACAACACATCACTCATGTGTTTGTGGCGATGCCGGTGTGAACGAACCTGCTGCACTGCCAATCATATAAAAGTATAATGCATATAGTTTTGTACAGTACATAATACTTGATAATAAATGACCATGTTACTTGTCTATGTATTTATTACACTATACTTCCATTGTTACTTTAGAGTGTACTCCTACTGATATATAAAATAATAGTTAACTGTAAAACAGCCTCAGGCAGGTCCTGTAGGAGGCTCTCCAGAGGAAGGCATTGCTATTGTAGGAGACGACAGCTCATGGGTGTGCCATTGCCCCAGAAGGCCTTCTAGTGGGACCAGATGTGGAGGCAGAAGACAGTGAAATTGATAATCCTGACCCTGTGTAGGACTGGGATAATCGTGTATGCGTTTTAGTTTTCAACAAAAAGTTTAAAAAGTAAAAAACAAAAATTTGAGAAATAGAAAAAAGTTTATAGAATAAGGATATAAAGAAAGAAACTATTTTTGTAAAGGTATATAATGTGCCATAAACTAAGTGTTATCACGAGAGTCAAAAAGTTAAAAAAAATGACTTTATAAGCAAGTTACAGTAAGCTAAGTTTAATTTATTATTGAAGAAAGAAATTTTTATTGTTTTACAAATTTACTGCAGCACAAGTGTACAATGTTTATAAAGTCTACAGCAGTGCACAGTAACGTCCTAGACCTTTGCACTCACTCACGGCTCTCTCACTGACTCACCCAAAGCATCTTCTAATCCTGTAAACTCCATTTGTGGTAAGAGCCCTATACATGTATACCCTTTTAACATTTTTTATATTGTATTTTTATTGTGCCTTTTCTATGTTTAGATAAGTGGAGATACACAAATACTATTGTGTTACAATTGCCTACAGCAGGAGTCCTCAAACTATGGCCCACGGGCCACACACGGCCCCCTGAGGACATTTATCCGGCCCCCAGGTGTTTTCGCCCCCGCTGCCTGTCCTACTTAGCAGCCAACTCGTCCGGGTCCACAGTGCGCATGTTGGAATGTGCGCCGCACCCTCCAACAGTCCTCCAACGGTCTGAGGGACAGTGAACTGGCCCCCTGTTTAAAAAGTTTGAGGACCCCTGGCCTACAGTATTCAGTACAGTAACCTGCTGTACAGGTTTGTAGTTTAGGAGCAACAGCCCATACCGTATAGCCTAGCTGTGTAGCAGGCTACACCACCAAGGCTGTGTAAGTACATTCTATGACAGCGGTGCCCAGTCACAGGGCCACAGACCGGTACCAGGAGGTGAGCTGCAGGGCAAGTGAGGGAAGCTTCATGTCTATTTACAGCCACTCCCCACTGCTCTTCCTCACATCTCCACCTCCGCCAACAACACCCCGTCGTGGAAAAATTGTCTTCCATGAAACCCTCCCCTGGTGCCGAAAGTGTTGGTGACCACTGTTCTATGATGTTTTTGCAATGATCGAATCACTTAAGGAAGCATTTCTCAGGACATATCCCCATCGTTAACCAAATCATGACTGTATTTGTGTACGAATACATAGAAAAATTATATTCTTACGGGACCACCTTGTATATGCAGTCCACTGTTGACCAAAACATCATTAGGTGGCTCATGATTGTATATGATTCCATTTATGTTATAGTCTAGAAAATACATACTAACCTGTAGTGATAGAACATAGATTAGTGGTTGCCTTGGAATGGGTGTGGGGGAGGGGCAGTAAGGAGCTCCAAAGGGCCACAGGGAAGATTTTAGAAGTTTGGTGGATACGTTTATTATCTTGGCTGTATTGTTGTGCCTATATCAGAACTTATTGGATTGTATACTTTCATCACATGCAGCTCATTTATGTAAATTATACTGTGATTATGCATGAAAAGATGCATTTTAATTTATTTAATAGATTTAAATTCATGTATTTAAATTACATGATAAAATAAATAAGTAAATAAGGCCCAACACAAATTTGATCTCCATGCAATCTTCTTCACCTACAGGAAGGAAATTTTACCTCATGAATTTCTCTGGCATCAGTTATATCTACTTCTCATTCCTCATTTGTCTCTCAAGGTGTGGGTTGCACAAATCTACTTGACAAAAAATATTGCTTGGGGATGTGGAGGTAACATTCATCCATGGTGTTGGGCAGGTGGGGGGGGTTATTCACACCTAATGGGTGTGGTGCGCAATGTGGGGGATGGGCTTGCTCGTAGCTCCGACTCGGGCAGTGCAAAGGCAGTATATGTAACCTAAATGTTTGTACCCCCGTAATATTCTTAAATTAAAAAAAAATTAATATTGCTTGGGGAGTTAAGAAATCAGGCCCTGCCCTATAGTGTGAATGTTCTTGAGTTGGTCACTTTACCTCTTCTGAGGCTGTTTCTCCATTTGTGCAGTGAAAGCTTGAATGTGACCCCATTTGGACAAATAAACTCATGGGAAACTTTATTTTGCATCGTAAAGCACCATGTGTTTGCCAGCTATCCGTGCATCAATCACTGGCACAGGGGCCTCTGGCTTCCTCTTCTGTGTAGCCCCAAGTACAGACCTATGTGGGAGGACTGGGCACTGAGCAGTGTCTGCAGTGAGGATGACAGCGTTATGGTGACACACCGCACTGATGTGCACAGACTGAAAGTGTGCCCAATGTGTTGCTTGTGACCATCGTCAACAGTGATCCTCCCAGATCTGAGCAGTTTAGGCCCTCTGAGCCTTGGCACAATTTGTAGTCCATATGAATTAGTTAATGCTCATAAAGCACTTTGAAGATGGAAAAAGCTGTAGGAGTGCAGAGCCCTGTATTAAGCATGATCATTACATACATTGCAGCTTCAAATTCAGCACTTGTAATTGGAAGGCGTCGCACAGTTGCTGATCTACATCAGGGCAGTGTCCCAGACCTGGGCAACCTCTTGAAAGGTGTAGACAGCGGCTCCACCAGGGTGCTCTGGGGCATAGAGTGCTCCAGGAAGCAGGTGGGCATGCATCCCTCCTGTCACCCTGCTGCAAATGGCTCAGCACTGCTGCCTGGCTGCAAGGTGGCTCATTCAATGTTCAATGAATAAATGCTGAGAACCTGCTCCGAGGGGAGCCCTACTCAGATTCATGCCAAGTGGAACTCAAAGTCCTTACACTTCCATCAGACCACAGGGCTTAGGTGTGGCACAGGGGTGGGTTCAAATCTTTGAGAAAGTTATATCGCCAGCGTAAGCCCAGGATCTGCATTTTAAAACAAGAAAACACTGACAGTGATAATATCAGCCTTTCCAGAGTTGCATCTGTAAAATATCTGATAAGAAACCAGCCCATTCCAGGTGCTCAGTAAATGGTAACTCTTGATATTTTGTTACTAAACTACGCCCATGATAACCAAAAACCAATTCTTCTGTGCTGGTATTCATCCATGTGGATTTTAGTTGCATTCGCTAGTTATGTAATACCTATTTTTCAGACAATCTCATCTTTTACCTCCAGGAATCTCCCACCCCAACGGTCTTTTAGAGGAAGGAAAAGGAATTATGTTGAATGTTTCATCCACCACTGCGGTTCTCCAGGTCCTCAATAACTCATTATCAATGACCTAGTTTGGACAATTGATTCCTAGTCATTTCATGGAATATCCCACTTTTGGAATAAACTTGATGTCTTCGAATGTTTTGAACATGGAAGTGGCATCAAAGTGCTGCTAAACCCTGGCACAGCCACCTCAGGCCCGGCAGTTAAAGGCACATATTTTAAAGGCCTCCAACTGGGTCTCCTCTTGGTGTAAGGAGAACATTCCGAGGGTGCCCTTCATCAAGTTGTGTCTAATAAACGCCACATGCAGCCAGGTGAAGCTGCAGGCTGCACGCCCCTCCCGTCCGCGTTCCTCGAGCCCCTCTCCCTTGGTGGTCTCATTGGAGCCACAGAGCTCTCACCTTCACTGTCAAGCTCTGCTGGAGAGAGCTGGGATTAAGTCCTCTGCTGACCCATCAGGGGAGAGCCCTTTGAAGATGCAAAGCGTGTGAGTCATTCATAATCACCATGATTCACAGGCCAACGTCAGAGGCCAGGTTCTCTTTAATACTCATTATCTCTTCAGTAGACAGAGTTGGACCAATGGTTAATTTGCAAATTGTGGGACTCAGTAAGGTGAGTCTCCAAAAGCAGGGTAATTAATAAATTATATTTTAAAGAGACACTGAGTCCATTTGATGTTCCAAATTTATTACACATACGACACAGTCTTTTTAATTCCCTCTTCCCTCAGGGCTAAAGAGAGTTAACAGTTACCTCTCCTCTCACTGTTCTCCCCCTGCCCCATTCAGGGGCTCCCAGCTTGGGTCACACACGCGTCATGCTGCAGCTCACTGTGGGCAGAGTGTAGCTGGGAGACGACCTTGAACACGCTCACTTACCACAAGACACTTCGCTTGTGCCCTCGCTCTGTGCCTTGGAAGTGGCCTCGCCACTCCGCTGGAGGCCAATGCAAAGGAGCCCTAAAAACCATTCACAGGCATTTCTTGGTGTCTCTGAATTCACACAGCCCCCCATTCCTTTCTCATTGTTCTGACATTCATTTCCCTGTCTCCTGGCCTTCTTGGCTCTGCTGGACAACACAGTGCCTTATGTGTTGGATTGTGTCTCCCTCAGAAAGATATGTGGACACCCTAACTCCCAATACCTCTGAATGTGACCTTATTTGGAAAGACAGTTGTTGCAGATGTAAGTCATCCACGTGAGATCACACGTTGTAGGAAGGAAGGGCTCCTCATCCAGCATGATTGGTGTCTTTGCAAGAAACATCCATGGGAAGGTACAGACCCAGGAAGAAGGCCATGCTCTTGGAGGATCGGAGTGATCTACCTATAAGCTAAGGGATGCCAACGTTTCCAGAAAGCCACCTGGATTCCTAGGAAGAGGTGAGGGAGGATTCCCCCATGGGTTTCAGAGGGAGCATGATTTTAGACTTCTAGCCTGCAGAACTGTGAGACAGTAGATTTAAGACATGCAATCTGCCATGCTAATGCACAGGGCCACGGCAGATGTGCTGCTTCCTGAGGCGGGGGCTGGGGCAGCCCAGTGGTGGGTGGCCGAATCTAACGTTCTCCACGTTGACCAGAGGCGCGTCTTACACCGCTGCATTTGGGTGAGATGTTAACTGTCAGTTACATTGATGGAAAGATCTAGTTCCCATGAACAAACATTGGGGATACCTGACTGTTGTCGTCTGAGGCTAGGTCCTATGAACTACCCCTAAACAAGGACCCTGTGTCATAAGACTGAAGAGCACAGGCCATGCCAAGAGCATTTTCCTGAAAACTCTAACTGTGGGAGTCCCACAATAACATCCTGGGTGGAAATGATTTGGCTGTGAAATAGATAAAAAAAAAAAGTAGAATCATTAGATTTCATCATTGTGTGGGGCCTGCAGTAGTCAAGAAAGGCTCCCCAAAAGAGCCAAGTGCCAGTTATTGAAAGATGAGGACATTCTGAAGAGCTGGGGATGAGGCTGGAGCATGTTCCAGGCACGGGAGCCGTGTGACTACAGCATGGACACAGGAATGGGACGGCAGGCACAGTTTAGTGAGGATGCTCAGCTGGTTAGGGTAGCAGCTCGTGAAGAGCAGGGAGAAACCACGTGTCAGAGGTTGAGACATTGCTCTACCTCTCTAGGCTGATTATTAAATCATGAACCTTCCTTCTCTTCCTTCCTTCATTTCTCTCTCCTTTGTTTACTTCTCCCTGCCTCTCTTTTTGATCCCTTCCTTCAATACTTAATGCAAATGCACCGATGCTTTGGGTACCCAGCCCTCGGGGCGGGTCCAGGGCCAAGGCACAGAGCATCGCTGGGTGTCAGAGGAGGCTGCACACACAGCCACCGCACACTGCGAGGAATGCCGGGACAGATGCCCTGGGGACACAGCGACAGAAATACAAACATCCAGGATACCCAAATAACATTTATTGACAGGCAAATAGGGCCCAAAGATTTTGAGACACATTATCTCATTTAGTCATCTCGATAACCTGATGAAGTGGCTTTTATTGTGCCTTGTTTACAGACGAAGAGACTGAAACTTAGAAAAGTGAAGAAACATCTCTACGCGCGCAGCTAATAGGTGGCAGATGCAGGGCTCCATTCTCACTTTCCTGTGCTTTCGCTTGTGTTTTTGGCACCACATGAGACTATGTGTATGTCTTTAACCTAGAACGACTCAGTCACCCGAAATTTTTTTAGTGTTCTTGGTTGCCCCGTGGCTAGGGAGTTCCATGAGACAACACTTTTTGGTAATAAGGGCTTGAGCTAAAGCCTGTCTTCTCGGATGATCCGTCCTTCTTCTCCCAGGAAGAACTCACTGCCGCAGGGATGGGCACGTTGGACAGGGCAGGGTGAGACAGGAGGCTCCCTGCTCCTGGTTCAGCTGACAGAAGGAGTCACATCAGCCCAGAGTGGCGGAGGCTGGCTGAAAATACACGCTAATCTAATCTGGCTGCTCTAGATGAATCTCAGGAATGTGGGAGGCTAGCATGTCAGATAGGCAATTATTGGCCGGACGCAGGATTGCATAATTCAATGATGACTGGGGCTTCCTGCTTCAGCTCGAATGTGGCAAGCTTGCCAGAGAGGATTTATGTTCCCAGGAGAAACATGCCAACTTTGGGAGGATATGAAGTAACTGTTATTATGGGAAAAAAAGACAGGCTTAATTTGAAAATAGTCAAGGTCCCTTTCTATGTGTACTCTGGGTCTCTCTCCTTTTTTTTTTTTTTTTTGGTGGGGGGAGTGCTATCCCTTTTTTGTTCTTCTGTCTCTTTCTGTCACTGCATCTTTCTGAATTTCTGTGTCTTCCTTATGTTTCTTTCATTTTGCTTTTACTTTTACTTGCCTCCCTGCTTTTTGTTCAAATCATCGCAGCAGTTTAATGTTAGAGGAAAGTACCTTGATTCATTTCCTATTAACAAAGATGCTGATCAAAAGTGTCTGGTGGTTTGACATGGGAGGGGTTTTTCAGATGGATGATTAAAGAGCAAGGACTCCACTAATGAATATGCAAGAACCTGATAAATCTTTTTGGCGAACAAACAAGCGAACTGCCCGTGTACCTCCTCTTTCTCCACAAAGACCCACATCGCATCTCCACACCTGCATTTGCCTTGTTGCTTCACAGGGAAACCCCTGGCTGTCAGTGGGTCTCCTTTGAAATATTGATCCTGCCCTCCACAGGGTGGCCAATGAGCCTCTTCAGAGAGAAAAATGGCTTACTTAAACAAAACAATACAGGAAGAACAAAAGGGCTCTTACAGATATTTTAGACATTTTGTTTAATTTCCTTTTTTTCTCTGCAGTTGAGGATGGTGAAATCCAGAACTGCTGGCATTGGAAGCCGGCACTGGCGACTCCTGGTCCAGTTTTCCACTAACACATCGTGTTTCCTCTCTTCCTGTGAAGTAAGTCATTTTTGTGTGAATATAAAAATGAAATGTTGCAGCTAAAAAATTATGGAGTCACAGAACTTAAAAGTATACAAAACCTGAGGATATTCATATTTATAAAAAGAGTCCCTCCATTTATTATCTTCTAAGATGACCCCGTATCATAAGAAAATGTAATGTTATTTAAGAAGATGGAAAAATGTGTAATAATACTTAGCAATGGGTTAAAATTGAATTAAAATTCTCATGGAAAGCCTTCTTGGGATTTAAAGGAGTCAGTTTTATTTTTTTTTTTTAGAAAACATGCCTAGTTCATGCAAAGAAATGTGTATGGGGTGATTAATCACTTATTGAATATTTATTGCGTTCTATCTTCATGGGAGGCCTTGGAGGCAAAATAACTCACATCTTACAAATCCTCATGAAGTTTTATTGTCTTATTTTAAATACAATGAAAATCAAGTTCAGAAGGCTAAGCAATCCTGCAGTAAGTAGGTAGGTTATCTGAAACTCAGGCTGAAGATCAGTTCTGTCTGAACTCCAAGTCCTTTCCCTTTATACTGTATCCTCTCTTCATCACGTGCCTGGAGCTCTCCCAGGTACAGATGAAAGTAAGAGCTTATTTCACTTTGGTAAAATAACTCTTTGCCCTCTATGAAACTTTGAGAAAATGAAAGAAGTCCAAGGAGAATTTTACAGCATCACAGCATAATTAACCAAGACATCAGGTTTGCCATTAAAGAACCATAAATACTATGTTCAGAGTCCTGATTTTCCTTCCAAATACCAACTACTCTTTCATTACCCTCCTGTGACAGCAAGCAAATAAAGGCTGAAAATGTAGAAACAATATTTAAAAAGATAAGTTCTATATGAGAAAGGTGTGTCCACCTCTTCCCTAAATCTAGTTAGTGTTCAACACTTGCAGGTAAAGCTCGTATGTTTTCAATGTGTTCTTATAGCATTACATAGATGCATAAATGTCTTGGATATTAATTGAAGGCTAATCACACTTCATCAGGCTTTATTTTATTTTGTCAGTAAAATAGCTACAGGATAAACATTGTCAGCCTCTACCTTGACTCAGACAGGGAGGAAACCTGAAACCTTCCATCTGGAATCACTCTTTCCTGCATAGAATTTCTGAGCCAATCCTGAGCTAGAAGAGAAAGTGTCTTAGACATCCCACCCTGAGGGTGAGGTGTAAGGGTGAGACCTGAAATGCATCCTGCTGACATTCATTGTGTCATTTCCATACCCAGGGTGAGCCTTGGTACCATGTAGCTTCCAATCCACCCACTACCCGTCAGAACTGCATCATCCTTCCTCTTCCCCTTCCTCTTCTTTCCTTCCCCTTTATCTCCTTCCCCTCCTTCTCCTCTTCTGTCATTTCATACCAGTACTACCGTGACCAATCTTTAAACCAACCCTCTTGAGATAGAAATGATCTTCACTTTCCGGATGAGAAAGCTGTGACTTTGAGAGTTCAGGTAACTTGCCCCAAATCACAAGCCCAGTAAACGATGTGGTCAGAATTCAACCCCAGGCTTGCCTGCCTGCCAAGTCCTAAGACACAATCATTGTTTAGTCACTAAGATGTTTCCAACCCTTCACTCCCCACCAGGCCCTTTGTCATGTGCTGCCCTCTAGAAGTACACCTTCACTATAACCCCCCTCCCTCCAGGATGTCTGCTTAAACCACATCTTTTGTAACTTGGGCACTAGCCTTGCCTTGCACCCATGCGGGGGTGACTGTCATGACCAGCTCTGACTCCCTACCCACCATCCTTCTCTATCAGGCTTTCTAACTTTTATTCCCTGTGCTTAAGAACGGAGTTCTGCCTTTGATGGCTAGTGTCCCAGAATGTCTTGTGCTCAAATGTCTCATAGTTAAGACACTCTCAGGAAATACTGTCTATATTACAACAGTAGTGAGCATGCCTTCTTTATCATAAATCTCTCCACTCATGACACATCACTTCACTGAGAAGTTACCAGCTTGAGTTGATCCTGGCCGACACTGGGCCCTTTCAGATAGCTCCACCTACCAAAGACCAACTTATTTGCTGGCCCTTGATGCACTTGTAGACACCTACTGGTACCCAGGACTTACAGAAAAATAAAAAAAAAAAAATCCTTTTTCTGGTTCCTAGCATGCTTTCTTTCCAAACCTGTTTCCATCTGATTTGGGGATCCTGCCCTGCAACTGCTCCTGACCCCCTTGGGTTTGGTTCCTATGCAGCAAGTCCTCACTCATCTTCATTGATTAGTTTCTTGGAAACTGTGACTTTAAGTGAAATGATACATAATGAAATCAATATTACTATAAGCTAATTGATATAAATAAGAGTTAAGTCCCTCTAGCATATTTCTGGCCACAAAAACATCACCCAACTTCTAAGACAAGACCAAAACACTTTTCATACTAAACATGGAAATAAATTGGATCTATACATACATTTAAGAAAGATGAATGGAAAAAAGCAAGATGATTATTTACTGGCTTATTCCAGTTCGGGGTCTCAGGTGGCCAGAGCCTCTCCCGGCAGCTCAGGGCACAAGCTGGGCAGCAGCCCCTGCCAGGACACCACCCCCCCGCATGGACACTCACACACACCCACACTCACACTGGGACCACGCAGACATGCAACTGACCTACGTGCACATCTTTGGGGTGCGAGAGGAAACCAGAGTGCCCGGAGAAAACCCACCCAGGCAAGGGGAGAACATGCAGACTTCACACAGTGGCCCTGGCTGGGAAGTTATTTCTTTTTCCTCATTAGTTTTATAACAAAGTGACATTATTCGAGGACCTGATGCACTTGGTCTTCTTGGAATTGGCAGCACCGCTTGCCCTTGTTGCTCGGTGCCTCTCTGTGCTGGGATAGCTTCCATGCCCTGACACTGTCGTTTTGCTGCTGGGACGGGCTGCCTAACCCCAGGCCAGTCTCCGCACAAACGTGGAGACTTGAGATGGGTTGTTTCTCGATCCCAGGAGAAATAGAAGATGTCTTGCTTCTGGTACCAAGCAGCAAGCACCTCTCAGCCTCTCTTCCCTATGCCTGCATCGAATATCTGACCTTCCGACAAATCACAAGTCGCTGGATTCCTAAACCACCAGAAAGAAATGCTTGTACTAAAAGGACAGGTTAAAGAAATAGATGGGTTCAGATGAAGTGATATGCATTTTCCAATCCTCTCTTCCTTCACTGATCTTCAAATAATTCTTTTCACTTGCTCCCTCCATATGGAGATGTCAAGGAAGATATAAAACCCTACCTTGATGCTGCAGAGAAAGGCTGACTCCAACCAACCCAAAAGTCCCAGATCCGAACGCTGATGATGGGGGAGCCCAGTGCTCTCTGCAAGAGCAGCGGGTGCCACAGGGACAGTCCTGGCTGGGCAAGGAGGCCAGCCCTGGTGTCTCTGCTCCCACAATACCTTGCTGAGGTATTGTGGGAGCAGATCCTTTTACCTTTGTGGGTGCTTCCAGCATTCTTATATATACAGTGAAATGATTCCCATGGGTTCTATGCAAACAAAGGGGAAATGTTGGGGGGGCATTTCCAGCTCCCTGCCAGTGCAGGTGCAGGAGCGTGTTGGGATCTTAGGAAATGCCCTGGTAGCTAGAAGCGGGAAGGCAACGAATAGTGTCCTAGGTGGAGGCAGAGAGAGAGGTCAAGTGGATGCCTGTGAATATAAGTTATAGGGACTTTTACTGGCTTATGGAAAGCAGGGATGATGGGGGTCGGGGGTGCTGTCCATTGACTCGGTCATTCTTCTCTGATTCCTTGGAAGCCAGGCCACTGTAAAAGAGGGTCTGTCTGGTAAGTCATATGCCTCCCTTCCTTGCCATAACTGCACTACTTCCAAGATGTTTACAGAGACTTCAAGGAGTGAACCAAGTTATTAAAAGAGTAGCAATTAGGGTGGCCCATCCCAGCAATTTAAAGTTTCCTGTCTAAGGAAGCATGTGGGGGAGGGGTGGTTAGGGAGGGCAGGGAGGGAGCATGCCTGTCTCCTGATTGGACCCCCTCAGGACTCCCATTTCCAAATGCAGAGACAGGAGGGAGGGGAGGAAGGTTGCCTGATGCCAGCTCCCTGCTTCCTGGAGCAGAAACGAGCTGCTGCACATGTTCCAACAGCTGGTTGGGCCCCCTCTCAAAGAAATGTCTCCTGCTTCCTTCTTTTGGGGGATCCTGGCTCAGCGTTTAAAGCCTTTTGGCATCTTTTGCCTGCCCAGAAATTAAGCTGTTTTGGAAGCTGCCTGATAAATCACTCTTTGCACCTTGGCTGCCGTGGGACTTGCAGAGAGAGGTCGCTTGGTGATTTACAGCTGCTGTCTGAGAGGGCTTTTCCAAACAGCCAGCCTAGACCAGGGAGTCATCTCTGGCAAAATGAGCATTTTTGTCTAGTTCAAACTGGCGCGAAAGAGAGGAAGTGGGATTGCTTTGTTCAAAACTTGCTGGCCATCCCTCCTTCAAGCCAGCTGGAATCTCCAAGTGCATTTCTTCTGTGCAACTCAAGCTCAAGAAACAAGGTCCAGAAAAGTGGTTTTGCATGAGGAGCCTGCTAGAGCCCTTCCTAGGGAAAGGAGAGCTTTCTTATTCTGAACTGAAGTTACACAATACTGGGCAGGCCCTCTGATTTGTGGTCATGGCTTCCCAGAACCCCAAGGGGCCTATCCAAGAAAACGACTGTGGTCCTCTGGCCTGCCTGTCATTTGCTCCCTCCCAAGGGGATTTTGTTCCCTTGACTATGCTCCAGTGGCTGTTGGGAGTCACGTCTCCAGGACACAGCTTGGCCATGAGCGGGGTGGTGCATGGGGAGGACCTGAACCTTGCGCACTGCACGGCCTCTGCTTCCAGTTCTGGCTTGACCTTGTGACGAGTTCATTGGCCTCTTCCAACTTTAAATCTTCATCTCCGAAATGAGAAGGGAGCTCTTCCTTGAGAAATTGTTCTTTCAGCTAAACCTGACAGTTGGCACAGAGTAGGTGAAAGAGTAAATGCAAATACAATGTATTTTTTTTTAAAACTGTTGCTTGCTTTCCATTTTGTTTTTGGTATTCTTGTCTTTTTTCCCCTCTAACAGTTTTTCCAACCATTGATATAGGAACCCAAAAAGAATGCTCCAAAAACATAAGAGTTATAATTTAGCACAAACTTGCTAAAAATAACTTTCCTAACTCTAGATTTGGGTAGACACTTTCAGCTATATAAAACTTATAATGTAAGGGTTAATGCAGATGTTATTAGCTGTAGTACTGGGCTACAGAACACCGATCTCGGGAAAATGTAGGGTTTTTAGATAGAGATTACTAAGTTTTTATTTCTGAGGTGAAAAATCTTGGGAATATTTAATGCTAAAAGGTAAATAACAGGCCATTTGAAAAAGGAGAAAAATGTGTTTACTTTTGCCTCCCAGCAATGGAGTGTCTCACTCCCTTCTGCGGAAATTAGGAGCTTATTTCCTTTAGGAAATATGCTACATTTATTCTGAAATACAGATCTCCTGGCTCCCACTCTACATTTTCTTACAATCCCTTGTTCATGCTAATACTCCAAAAGCAAAGGAGCAAAAGCACAGTTCTATTAACAAGAAGTGCAAATTGTTCTTTTTTCTTTGTTATTTTTGATGGGTCTGTGATTTTGTTAAGCACAACACATGAATGGCCAATTTCATGTCTAAATCTAAGATCTCATCCCAGAGATTCATCTGGGACACTTATACCTCCTGATATTATGTAGAAATTTTGCTTGAAAGAAATGGGAAGAGGTAAAGCCAATTATTAGTATTATTCAATCTGCCCAGCTTTCTAGGTAATACCAGATTGAGGTTCCTCCACCTGTGCTCTGCACCTTCATGTGCACACACACACACCACACAGACATTCACACACAGACACAGACATTCACACACAGACACTCACACACAGACACTCACACCCACACCCCCCACACACACACACCTGCACACTCCTGGTCCATCCCCGAGGTAAGCTGATCTCCTCCCCTTTCCCCTTTCCTCTAGGGCGAGTTCTCTCATTGCAGTGTGTGTCAGAGTCATGTGAAGATCTTCCCGAGCTGCAGCCCCTGGCCATTAGGCCTGGGGAATGGGCCGGGGGTCTAAGTGTCTAACCAGATCCCAGCTAGTGCAGGGGTGCATGGTCTGTGGACCACACTTTGAGTATCAAGGGTGAAGGGGACAGGACACTAGATTCAAGACACTTGAGTGTATACTTTAGATTTTGTTGCAAACTGCCTGCGTGACCTTGGGGAATCCTTTCTTATTTGCAAGTCCCTGGTTTCCCCACTTGGAAATTGAGGGAACTGAACCAGCTGCCTTCTAAGATCTGTTCTGATGTTTGCTCTACTTGATTCTAGATTCTTAAAACTTCTAGTCCACCCGAGAGCTCCATGTGAGAATAAAGAACAAAACCAGCCTCAAGTTTACAAGATAGAAAGGTCATGAAAACCCATTAAGGAAGTAAAAAGCAGAGACTCCTTTCTCTACTGCTGGGAGCCTTGTCGACAGCATGGTTACGTTAAAAGCATGCATTGCTCAAAAGGCATACAAATGGCCAACAGGTAAATGAAAAAAACGCTCACCATCACTAATCATCAGAGAAATGAAAATTATGAATACAACCACAATGAGTTATCACCTTACACCTGTTATAATGGCTATCATCAAAATGACAAGATAAGAAGTCACGGAGAGGATGTGAATTAAAGAGAACACTTATATACTGTTAGTTGGAATGTAAATCACTACAGCTACTGTGGAAAACGGTATGGAGTTTCCTCAAAAGGCTAAAAATAGAACCATCATATGACCCAGCAACCCCACTTCTGGGTATATATCCCAAGGAAATGAAATCAGTATGTAAAAGAGAAATCTTCACTCTCATGTTCATTGCATCATTATTTACAATAGCCAAGATATGGAGTCAACCTAAGTGTCCATTAATATTGGATGAATAGATATGGTATGTATGTATACAATGGAATACTATTCAGCCTTAAAAAAGAGGACATCCTGATATTTGTGACAAGATGGAGGCACATGGAGGACATTACGTTAAGTGAAATAATCCAGGCACAGAAAGACAAATACTGCATGCCCTCACTTAGATATAGAATCTAAAAAAAACTAGCAGCCATAGAAGTAGAGGGTAGAATGGTAGTTACCAGAGGCTGGAGCTTGTGGGTAGGAAGGATAGGGGGAGATGTTGGTCAAAGAGTACAAAGTTTCAGTTAGATAGGAGGAAAAAGTTTTTGAGATCAATTGCACAGCATGGTGGCTATAGTTAATAGTAATGTAATGTATGTTTCACAATTGCTAATGGAGTAGATTTTAATTGTTCACATCATAAAAAATAGTAACTATGTGAGGTGATATGTATGTTAATGAGCATGATTTAATCATTCTGTAATGTATACATATATCAAAACATCACATTTTACCCCACAAATATACACAATTATTATTTGTCAATTAAAAACAACATTTAGAAAAGAACTCATTTGTATTACAAGAAATGGAAACACTGGTTACAAGCCCATTGGTTTCTTATCTGCCACTCTGGACTTTTGTAAAGATCGAATAACATAATGCAGGAATATCCATCAATAGTGAATGATTGAATCACGTTTAGTACATTCTCGAATACCCTTAGAATATTATACAGCCATTCAAAGGAATGAATTAGAGCTAAAATAATTGACTTGGGAGGGATTTCTACAAGGTATTATTGATTGAAAAAAGAAATAAGTAGAACAAGTATGTATATGTTTATACCATTTTTGTAAACAGTGTCCAAATTTCTGTGGACATATACATATATTTATTGTATATCTATTCTCAGACCATCCTATTTAAAATTGCACACTTCAGTGTCTCTGTCCTACCGATGCCTACCCTGCATTTTTTAAACCAATTTTCCTGTTTATTTCCCTGCTTTATTTTAACCCACAACACTTACCTTTTGACATACTATATATTTTACCTACTTCTGTATTTATTATTATTATATAATTGACCTCCTCCCATTAGAGTATAATTAGTATGAAGTAAGAAATCTTGGGTTTTCTAAAATTAATTGTTTTATTTCCAAGCATCTATTGTAATATTTTGCACACAATTAGTGCATAGTAAATATTAAATATATGCAAATTGAGTGAATAAATGAATTCAGTAAATGAATATATATATATACATAGAAATAAAGAAAAATGTGGAAGGTATGAAAGGGGGAAGCCAAAGTAAAAGGAAAAAAAATCTATGCTACATTAGCAACAGTGTGAAAATAAGATTGCATTTCTGTACATGTGAACATGCTTGTGTTTGTGCATGCATCCTTCAAAATGTCAATAAGAATGGGCACTCTCAGATGTATAATAGGTGTTCTATAAAAGTCATTGCCTTCACTCTTTGTTTCTATATGATATTGAATTTGCAAAGGAGTGACTTAATGGTATCACAGGCACTGGAATCCTGGTCTTGGATTCTCTCCATTTGCTACCAAGGGTAGTCACATTCACTCTCTGGTCCTTCCATTCTTATCTTCAAAATAGAGCTAATGGCATTAAGCTTGGCACCCACCCAGATAGTACTGCCCTCCTCCTCTGTTGCATTTCTTCTAGGTTCCTGATCCACTTTCTATCCCCTGTTGTGCTTACAAATGCAAATGGCTATTTCACATGCACGCAAATGTGCATCAGTATGCAACACCATCTGTGAAGCATCTTCTCAGACTGAGCTGGGACTGTATCTGATCTTTGAATTGCCAGTGCTTAGCCCAGGGCCTGGTTAAGGTAGGGCCCAGAAATGTTTGCTAAATAAAAGTAGTTTGCACAGTATAAAGGGCTCTATAAATGTGCAGCCCAGATGTCATTTGGGGTTCAGGTGAATTTGTCTCAAACACCCAGTTTCATGACTTGCATGAGCCCAGACTCCTGAGGGTACTTCTGAGAATTTTGGCCTTTCTTACTGTTTGTTTACCTCCGTTTCTCCAGCATTATACCAATTCTCTTGGTTCTGTGTTCCCCCACCTGGGTCCAGCATTCTACCACTTAAGTCATTTTCATGGAAAAAATATTCCCTTAAGCTAAGCCTATTATGTGTCCAGTAAATGTTTCTCAAGATTCAAGGCGTCCCCTGACCCTGTGTGGCTTTTGAAATCCCTGCAGGCTGCCCAGTGGTGGACAGTTTCCCAACCCCAGTGTTTTCAGCATTTGATATTCTGACTGTGTCCCACTCCCCAGGGAGTGTCTACCTCTTGCCAAGCCCTTGTGCCTTTGTACCAATCTAGAAATTCTAGCTAATAAAATTGTCTTCGCCCCCCCTCCTCTGAGGCAAGTATACGAAGTCATGCTCTTTCTAGTCTCATAGTGACCCTAACAATGTTTCAGACACTGCTCTAGGTACAGCAGGGTTCTTGCAACATCTAATCCCTATCCGTGGGAAAAGGGCGCATTAATAATGCATACCTCATATATTATGTTAAGAGCTTCTAGAAAGGGTAGCACAAATGAAGTATTATCTATCTGAAGCAAACAAATATTAACCCCTTGGGAGCAACATTTATTAGTGAACTCATGGATATATCATCCACTTATTAAGAATCTGCTAGGAACGTTGATTTCCGCACTGTAGGCTGGCCATCCCAAGGAGAAAGGACACATACAAACACCTGTAATACAGGTTAGAAACTGACAATATCATAGAAGAGGAGTACAGAAGGGAATTGGATTCATGGAGGAATTCCATTTCACAACACATCCATGTGGAGGTTGTAGGAGATAGATAGTATCTGGGAAAACTTATTAAAAGGTTATCTACTGGTAGAATCATTCCAAGCAAAGAGAATTAAACAAAATAATAAAAACTACATGTTATGCTTCTGTGAGGAGCCCTTTCCATATCACTTTCCAATTCTAACAACAATCTCATTGGAGATGAAAAAACTGAGACTTTCAGAAGTGAATTGTGTAATGGATCATCCCACTACTTGGGAAGAAGCACGGTTGAACTCAAGTCAGATTATTATAAACTAGCACGGCCATGTTCGGGACTCTCACAAAAGCTCTGTGTGCAAGTGTTGTGCATGAACTCTGCCCCCAAATTTCCAGAAAAACTCAGGAGCCTTAGCTTTTAGGAGCAGGCAACAAAAACAGAGCTTTCTCGGATCTTTCAAATACTTTTTACTTATTCATGGTTGTTGAAGAGTCAATATATATAAATCCTAAGTATCTCCTCTTACTTTTACTTTCACACCAACGCAATAGGCAACAGAGCTTTTACTGTAGTCTAAATAGCTTTGTCAGCCCACAGGCTTTTAAGCCAAATTTGCACTTCTTGAAGCAATTTTCTCAGACTTGGTTGGGGTGGAGGGAGGCAGTGAAATGCTTCTCTACCTTTTTGTATCTGACAAATGAGAGAAAAAGTTTCCTCACAGTGAGTGATCCATCTGTATTTTCTCCTCTATTACCCACTTTTTGGGGAACTGTTAGCGTCTTTTCTCCTCTCTACCTTTTTTCTTACTGTGCATTAAACCTCAGCTGAGCCCTTCTTGGGTTTAATGGTGTCCCTGGGTGAGCCTGGGCTGAGCCGTGTTACAGCAAATCAGTGTTGATGGATGTAGATTTCACAAATGGAACAGATGACACTGTGCATCCTAAAAACATTAACCTAAAATTTGGGGTCCTAATTTCTCCTTCTGTAGCAGAGAGACAACCATACGTCCCTCACAAGATTGCTTTCTTGAAGGGAATACTACATAAAAACTACCTACCATAATAGGCATCAAGTAGATACTCGGAAATTGGTAGTTAATATTTTCATTTCTATCATTGCAACTATAAAATATTAGCAGTACTAGTGGTGTATCCTATGGTTTAATTTTGATTCTCAGAAAGTGTTGCATAAATATGTCGTCTGATCAGAGATTGGTGGATTTAGGTTGGTCCGTGCCTTGCCGTCTCTGCTGACTCACA
Source organism: Mirza zaza (assembly GCA_008750895.1). Taxonomy (NCBI): domain Eukaryota; kingdom Metazoa; phylum Chordata; class Mammalia; order Primates; family Cheirogaleidae; genus Mirza; species Mirza zaza. The sequence goes on along the minus strand of VSMD01007848.1, from coordinate 133,847 downwards.
GCCTGCTGGTAATGACAGTAAGGAGAGGGGTTGGGCTATTATTTACTGTGCGTCACAACGTGATGTGTTATCTCACTCAGTCCTCACGTTAACTTCACAAAGGATCTGCTGTAATCTCCACGTTACTGATAACCGTTAACTCCCTGAGTTCGAGGGCTGGGGAGTGCTCCCTGCTGAGTACCCAGGGATGCCCAGGGGTGGCGCACGTCAGGCATTTGGTGAACGTGTGCCCAGTGAGTGTTGACAGCCACCATCTCCAGTGACCTGGGAGCTCCAAAGTGCATCGGTCACATCTTCTCTAGCACAGAAATTGGCATGTGTTAGGTATATTGTGAAAAACCAGGATTAAAAAAAAAAAAAAGGTAAATATAATATAGACAGAAAAAGAGAAAGAAAGCAAGGACGTATTTCAGTGCCCTGAGAAATGCATGGGTCCCTGAGCATAGATTTTTGATGTCTGCCTTTCCATGCTCAGGTAAGACTAAAACAGAATAGACTGAGACTCAGAGAATCTACGTTCTAGACCTGGTTCCTTCTGCCAGTGACAAACTGCCTCTCAGTTCCAGGAGCCTCGAATTCTATAGATGTCAGACTCAACGCTCCCTCAGGATTTTCCAATTATAATATTCTAGGGTACTAAATATTAAAAACATATAATATCGTACCAGCTGGTGAAGCTGAGTTAGGAAGGATGAAAGCATGATGGTTGTGTGGTCCAGTGTGGCTCTAGTTACTCTTGGCCTTTGTTTAGCTTCAAACATAGCAGCAGCCTCTGCCTCCCAAGGTTCACCTTGGCTGCACTTGCCTAATGCTCTATACAAGATATCAGCGCGGCTCCCTCCTCACCCCTTCGAAGTGAGCTCAATCCACCCTAGTTAGAATCACAACCTCCATCCACACCCCTGGCTCCCCGTACCATGCTGTACTTTTCTCTGCAGCCTTCTCCTCTTCTAACAAACTCAGTTTATTTTATTATTTTATTAATTTTTTGCTCCTAATAGTATGAAAGTTCCACAGCAACAGGAATTTTGTCTGCTTTGTTTGCTTTTTTATTCCCAGTAGCTTGAAGGATCCTTGATACATGGTAGTATCTCAATAAAGATATTTGCAATAAATAACTGAATCTACATGTGCTATGGATGCAAATTAGATTCAAAATATACCAAGACATGTTTTAGGGAGGAAGTATTGTAACTCTTCTGTGGGTCATAGAATCGCATCCAAATGGATGGGCACTTACTACATAAAAACACTTTGTCTAAATTGCTTGTTTTAATCCTCACAATAAATGTATTAGGAGGGTATTCTTCTCCTCCTTTTAGAAATGAAGAGATCAAACTTTCAAATCGCACGTGGGGCATTGGCATCTTCAAGATTCCTGCTGTATCTGCTTCCCGTCGTGCCCGACTACAAAGCACATGCTCTTTTGTATGACAGTGTCACTATCAGAGAAGCTAATGTCAGAAAAGACTTTGGGTTTTAGAAGAGCCCTTTCATGCTTTGTGCAGGGTGGTGTGAACGGTGGAAATTGTCCTCCTTTTGAGAGTCTCAGACTGGGTTTATAGATCTGACTGCTGCTCACGTGGTGGTGACCTTGGGCAAGCCATGCAGCATCCCTTTCCTCCTCTACAAAGTGAGAAGGTTGACTTAGGTGACTTTCAAGGTCCTCTCCAGCCCCACGGTAAGGACCTCATTGAGCTCGTCTTGACTTGAGTGTCAAGTTGCCAAAGCAAACTCACATAAGGCTCAAATCTCTTTGGTTTCAAAGCATATGAGTGAAGAAGAAGAAAGAGCACACTGTGACAGGGTGAGCTGTCCACATTCCAGCACCAACTGACACCCATCAAAGCTACTAAGCTGGGGGTGCTGTCATCCTCATCTTGAGCCACTTTGCTGAAAGTCAAAACCTGGAGATTGTCTCACACTGAAGGCAATTTTTAAGGGGCTGATGAAGCAACAGGGTCTTTTTCAAAGAAGACAATGGCTAGGTTCTAGAAGTTGCTTCTTTTTTTTTCAGTGAGAAGGTTGCCAGGATAGTTGATGAAATACAAGATATTACGAAGATGAATTGGCAGATCCTACTCAGATGTGTCTTGCTTTATGAAACTGATCATGTTAGAGTAGGGAAAACATGGGGCTTACAGTCAAATGTGTGCTGTTATCCTGGCTCTACTGTATAATAGCTCTGAAACTTGGGGCAACAGGGACTTCTCTGAGACTTAGTTTATGTATATGTATAATATATAATGATATTTATCTTGCATGCTTTAAAGGTAAAATATGTATGATTAACATGTAAAACTCTTGACAGAATATGGCTCAATGGATATTAGGGCATGTTGAGAAACAAAGTGATACTTTAGAGATTTTTATATGACAATAACTATCCTTGGGGATATGTCTCCCTACTTCTTTTTAACCTTTTCTGTATGACCTGTGACCTTAGGCTTCCTAAGAATTTGTGTTTGGAAGCTAGGCTAGCCCAGGTACCACTGGGGAGAGATGAAGCTGGGGTTTACATCCTGAAATGTCAGTCTGGAATGCATGGGGCACTAGAGAGGGGATGGGCAGAGAGCTGCAAATCTACATCACTGGGCAAGGCAGGTGTCCTGTGGTTAAGGAGTTGAGATGTCAGCAGCAGAAGAGGAGGGAAGACAAGCTGAATGGCAAAAGAGCAACGCAAGGATGAGGCTGGAAAGAGACAAGAGGGTGAGAAAGTTTCAGTCAAAGATAACTGTCCAGCGTGCTTAAAATTTTAATGATGTGTTATTTTATACCTCTTCTTCAAGGCAGTCATAACTAGTCATAAGTAACAGAGTCAGACCCTCTCCTGATGTTTGGTGACTCCTTTCTTCCCAAGCCCCCGGTGATCCCCCAACCCCTATCACTCAGCCTCTCCTGTCAGAGAAGTACATGGTGTGACCTTATAACCTCATCATTTTAAGTAGTAGGGACTATTGTAACTGCTTGTCCTCTTTGGAGCTGGGCATGGCTTTTCTGCTGGGAACATGACTTCTAGCAAAAGCAACCCTTTGGGAAACACTTTGACCTAGAATGTTTCTATCTTGCTATATTTGGAGTGAACACAAGCAGATGTGTCAGAGATAAGTTGGGTAAAACATGAGCAAGGTCTTAATTTGATGTCAGTCATTTTTCTTTTGATTATCTCTGATCTACATGCTCCTGGGTATGGTCAAGTTCTGAGTGACAGGGACTGGGTAGGTCTCTTTTGGTTTTCTTGGTTGTTCTCTCTGGAGCTCTAAATTTTCAAAGGGCTATTTCTGAGGTAACATATAGCAAGATCTCTAAGTGCCCTCACTCTCAGCTCAACTAGAGGGCTCCCCTTATATCTATTTCATATAATAGTTTTCACATATAATTTCCTTTAGTAAAAGTTTCAAAAATCACTGCCTTAAATGCACCATCCAACAGAACTCTGTGATGATAAAAATGTTTCATGCTATTCAATACAGTAGCCACTAGTCAATGTGGCCACTGAGAACTTGAAATGTAAATAATGTAAATGAAGAACTAAAGTTTTAAGTATATCTACTTTTAATCAACTTAGATTTAAATAGTCACATGTAGCTAGTGACTACTGTATTGGACAACCCATTCCTAAGGAATGTTGATGACTGAGTTCATTGTCCACCAAATGTCCCAAAGCACAGAGGTGTGGAACAGTATAGTGTTCAGGGAGGAAACACAAATATCTCATCAGAATTGGACCAAAGATGTCGTGGATCACAAAGTGAGGACAGAAGGCTAAAGATGAAAGTCAGATTATGTAGGATAAAGGGAAGAATGTTTAGGAAAGAAACAGAAGTAACTAAGCCACCTTTTAAAATACAAATATGGCAGATTATATTTTTCAAAGATGATCATAACCACATTTGCTATCCCACATGTTCTTCTTAAAAATGTAACAGTGACACTCTTCCAGTTGGAGAGGTAGGGTCTGTGCTTCCTACCCTTGAATTGAGACAGGTTTCTGACAGTGGTGGAATGAATCGAATTACTTCCGAGTCTAGATCACAAAGTGCCCTACAGCTTCCAAGGGGTTTCCCTGGGGCGTCTGCTCTTGAAACCCAGCTGTCCTGCAGAAAGGAAGTCCTAGCCTGCCTGTATAGAGAGACGGCATGTAGGGGTCGCGTGTAGAAGTCCCAGCTGACTGCTATGCTGACGTCCCAGCTGATGGGCAGCCTCAACTGAAAGACATGTGAGGTATGAAATATTGCCAGGTGATCCCAGTCCGTAAGCCACAGAGTCACATACCACCCCTGTCCCTCCCCGAACCATTCAAATCTTTCCAGCTCAAGACTCGGACATTGTAAAGCAGAGACAAGTCCTCCATTCTTCCCTGTCCAAATTCCTCACCCCCAGAATCCAGAAGCATGAGAAAATGTGACTTTTTTTCAGGCCCATGCATTTTGGAATTATTTGTTACACAGCCACAGTAACTAGACTATTAATGAGTTTAGACTAACCAGGGGGACTAGGTCGGAGGCTCATGTTAATAATCTTAACACTTTGGGAGGCCAAGGCAAGGAAGATCGCTTGAGGTCAGGATTTAAAGACCAGCCTGGGTAACGTAACAAGACCCTATCTCTACAAAAAATTTAAAAATCTCTGGGCTCCAGTTTTCCCATATTTAAAACTGGTATAATAAAACATATATCACATGCTGTATTGTGATGATACATACCTATGGAAGTGTTTTATAAGTTATAAAGGGTTGTACATGAGTAGTTCTCAATATACTTAGAATAGCGATATCTGCCACTTTTTATAAATGTTGCAGAATGAATATCTCAACTACTATTGATATATAGAGTAGAGACTCATCTTAGATTGTAGACTCTTACAATGAGTCAGTATCTCCCACAGCTTAGAGTTAAATAAATAGCTAAGGATAGGGATTTGACCCATGTTTCCAACCCTATTTTATTAAAAACCTTGTTAATAATCTATCAGGGAATCAGTTTTAAAAATTGAGAGTGAATTAAAGAGAATTGAACAGTCAACTAACTTGTCTGATCCAATTGTTCATACAAGTGATAAAGTAGAAACAGAAACAATTTGTTTGTATGAATGGAGTGGGCTTGTTCTTCATGTAGCGTGATTCACCAAATTCCTGAGCCAGTTAAATTGGGAGAATAGAAATGTGAGATTTGTGTTTATTACTTTGTGTTGTTTTTGTAAAACAGAACAAATCTGTGTTATGTATAATATTATATTTCTGAACTGGGGAAGGGGGCTCCAATCTTTTATTTCCATTCATTTTAAATAATTGCCTTTGAAACCAGCTTGGTTTTGTATGTTGTACACAAAGGCAGAGAAGGGTGGCCTGCTTCTCTCTCTTGCTTCCTCCCACTCAGCCTGTAAGTGTGAGCTGGTCCCTACCATACATGTGGGTGGGAACTCTGTTCTGGGTTCAGGGAGAGAAGGAAACACAGGCAAATAAGAGAGATTTTTTAGCAAGTTTTGGAACTTGAAATCTTGCATTTGTAATCATCCAGGGAAAATGTAACAAAGCCAATTGTTTTTAAAATAGAATAGAGATGATCATATTTGGTTATTGTTACATAGTGCCAGGCACAGAGAAGGCACTCATTGCAAATTCTGTAGTCATTTTGTGAAGCACCTAATTTTTTTTTGTCAAATCATTTTTGAATTTTTATATAGTGTTTGATATCCAGGGTCTCTGCATTGATTTTTAGCAATCAGAGCATTTTAAAATTCATATCATTTAGAGTTAAGAAAAGTCACCTGATAATAAATATTTGCAAAAGAGTTTTAAAACCATATACTTTTCAAATTGCTAATATTCTGATGATATAGATAATTTTATGAGGTCTCAATGGGAGAGAAAGAAGAATTCTAACTCAGTTTGAATGTTTGGTATATTTCCTTTAAACTTTGGGTGCTTACTTCTATTTTATTATATACAAATGCTGTCCTGTGAGGTATTCTTTACCTGTCACCATTAAACTGATTTCATAATTATATCCCTTATTATTCGAGCTCATGGGTAGAGTGTTGGTATCTACACATGCGTTCAGGTAGGTGTGTTGGCTAGCTTTGAAGGTGTATGAACACTTCAGTCTCTTTAGAAGTCATGCTTAGCAAACATCCATATTCCTGAATCTACTACCTTCGTGATCTTTGTATTTCTTAAAACTTCTTTGAAAGTGGAACATATCCTGTTTACTAACGAGGAAACCAAGCTTCAGGAAGAATAAATAATTGGCCTTTGTTACATAGATAATAATTTATAAATCCAGGAATCTAAGATTTGTCTGATTGATCTCTATACATAAATTAAAAAGGCAAATTGGCTAACTGACTGATCTCCACACATTAAAACTATGGCAAACTATAAATATGTATAGAGTGTGTTCGGCAGCATAATGGGTCTCCAAAGATATCACAATCAAGGATCCTGTGAAGATGTTATGTTCCATAGAAAAAGAGACTTTGCAGAGTGATTAAGGTTGTGGCCTTTAGGATAGGGAGATGATCCAGGTGGACCTAGTCTCATCACATGAGACCTGGAAAGCAGGGTGCTTTTTCAGGTTGGGGCTGGAGGGATGCAGCAAAAGGCAGAGAGATTTAAAGTGCGAGAGAGACCTGACTCAGCTTTGTTGGAAGAGACCACATGCGGAGCACGAGAAGGAAGATATGAAGCTTATCTTACCTGGGAGCAAAAATGGGGTCACAGCTGCCAGCCAGCCAGGAAATGGGAGCTTAGGGACTACAAGTGCACAAACTCAATTCAGCCAGCAACCTGAATGATATTGGAAGTAGATTGTTTGCCCGAGCTTTCAGAAAGGAGCACAGTCCTGGTGACACCTTGATTTTGGCCTTGTGAGACTCTAATTAGAAGACCCAACTTAAACCATGCTGCGCTTAGACTTCTGACCTGCAGAACTGCGAGATAATAAATGGTTGTTGTTTTATGCTGCTAAACTTGTGATAATTTGTTATGGCAGCAATAGAAAACAAATACATGGAGTTTGAGATTTGAGTTGAGTAGTGGATACAGTTATATATCCACTACTATTTTACATTTATTTATTTATTTTTAAATTTTTAAATTTTTTATTTCAGCTTATTATAGGGGTACAACTGTTTATATTATGTATGTTGCCTTCGCCCCACCTAAATCAGAGCTTCAAGCATGTCCATCCCACAGACGGTGCACACCACGCCCATTAGGTGTGGATATACCCATCTCCTCTTTCCACTTCCCACCTGCCCAACGCCTGATGACTCTTACTACTGTATGTGCACTTAAGTGTTGATCAGTTAATACCAATTTGATGGTGAGTACATGTGGTGCTTGTTTTTCCATTCTTGTGATACTTCACTTAACAGAATGGGCTCCAGGTCTATCCAGAATAATACAAGAGGTGCTAGATCACCATTGTATTTTGTGGCTGAGTAGAACTCCATGGTATACATATAGCACATTTTATTAATCCACTCATGTATTGTTGGGCACTTGGGTTGTTTCCACATCTTTGCAATTGTGAATTGTGCTTCTATAAACATTCTAGCAGGTGTCTTTTTTATAGAATGTCTTTTGTTCCTTTGGGTAGATCCCTAGTCATGGGATTGCTGGATCATATGGTAGTTCTACTTGAAGCTATTTGAGATCTCTCCATATTACTTTCCACAGAGGTTGTACTAGTTTGCAGTTCCACCAGCATTGTACAAGTGTTCCTATCTCTTCACATCCACACCAACATTTATTGTTTGGGGACTTTTTTGATATAGGCCATTCTTACTAGAGTTAAATGATATCTCATCATGGTTTGGATTTGCATTTCCCTGATGATTAGAGATGTTGAGCATTTTTTCATGTTTCTTGACCATTAGTTTTTCTTCTTTTGAAAATATTCTATTCATGTCTTTTGCCCACTTTTTGATGGGATTGTTTGACTTTTTCTTGCTGATTTTCCTGAGTTCTATATAGAATCTAAGTTACCAGCCCTTTATCGAATGTGTAGCATGCAAATATTTTCTTCCAATCTGTAGGTTGTCTACTCTCATGATAGTTTCCTTGGCTGTGCAGAAGCTTTTTAATTGGATCAGGTCCCATTTATTTATTTATTTTTGTTGTTGCTGTGATTGCCTAGGCCAATGTCTATTGGAGTTTTTCCAACATTTTCTTCCAGAATTTTTATAGTTTCATGCCTTAGGTTTAAGTCTGTTATCCACCGTGAGTTGATTTTTGTGAGAGGTGAAAGGTGTGGATCCTGTTTCAGTATTCTACATGTGGCTATCCAGATTTCCCAGAACCATTTATTGAATAAAGATTTTTTCCCCAGCATATGTTTTTGTCTGCTTTGTCAAAGATTAGATGGCTATGTGAGGATGGTTTTATATCTGGGTTCTTAGTTCTGTTACATTGGTCTATGTCTTTGTTCTTGTGCCATTAAAATCTAGGAATATATTTAACTAAGAAGGTAAAAGACCTCTACGGGGAGAACTATGAAACACAGAGGAAGGAAATAGCTAAGGATGTAAACAGGTGGAAAATCATATCATGCTCATGGGTCGGCAGAATCAACATTGCTAAAGTGTCTGTACTACCCAAAGTGATCTACAGATTCAATGCAATCCCTATTAAAATACCAACATAATTTTTTGCAGGTCTAGAAAAATGATTTTACACTTCATATAGAACAAGAGAAGTCCTCATATAACCAAAGCAATCTTAAGCGAAAAGAACAAATTGGGTGGCATCAATTTACCAGACTTCAAGCTATACTACACGGCTATAGTAACTATACTTTTTTACATTTAAATGCAACCAATGAAACATCCATGCATCCTTCTCTAATTTTCTCCTAGTAATACAATTCTAAGATTCCATTTTACCTTTATATAATTTAGCTCAAAAAGCCCAAAGGCTGCAATCACTGAGGAGGGATAATAAGGTATCTAATGTATGCTACCTAAAGAAAATTGGACATGTTAATTGTAATGGAGAATCTCCAGTGAATTTCTCAAGAAATTTCATTTTCTAGTATCTTTAAGCTCAAAGCAATTTCAGGGAATGTGCAGCTGGAATAATCAATTATGAGATGGTTGTACAATCTATTTCAAAGAAAAGTTCATCACAGCCTCACCTGCAGTGGATACCAGGAACCCAAAATGTGTTGCCTTTCTGGACAATTGCTGTGTATAACTGGGATTGAACTGATGACCTTGGCCTCATTGACTAATACTTCTAGTCACTGAAGAGCTGCTTCTTCTCTACCTTTGTTCCTTGTCTCTTGCAGTCTTATACTGAAGGTATTCATGCATACATCTTATCTCTTCTGCGTCATATGCTTCTTGGTAGCAGAAAGCATACCTCTCACTCATTTATATTCCTGAAAGAGCCTAGAACCTGGCCTTTCAATAAGTGCAAGACAATTTATATGAAGAATTGAAGGCTTTGTCAACTTATCCATTCAGTCCTTTTACTACATGCCCAAGACTTTGCTATTCTCTAGGGATGCATTATTGAATTGGATATATGTTTTCTGCTCTCAAGGGTCTCACAGGTGAATGTGAACACAGATGCACAAACAAAAGTTTATGATGCAATGGGACAAGTGTTATAAATTGGTGAGTAAGCACGGTGTTAGAAACAGAGAGAGGAAAGAACTGGTTCCTATGGGGTAGGAGGGACTGCCACGTAAGATTTGCAGTAGAAACAAAGTTCAAACATAATTTCACACCTTAAAGAAAGAAGAGGTGGCAGGCAGGAGAGAGAAACGAGCATGGGCTCTGAGTAGTTTGGGTGGACATACAGAGATGGTAAAAGTTAAGGTGGAGAGTCAGACGAAACCAGGTTATGAAAGGCCTGTGCGGCATGAGACTTCATGCTGAGGACAACTGCACGGGAGTGACAGAGCCACATGTGCATGGCAGCATCAGATGGTCAGAAGTGGCTATGCAGGAAGGAAGGATGTCAGGGAGGCCAGATGTGGCATGTGGGTGTCAGGCAGCTGCTGCCATATTCTAAGGATAGAGATGGAAGCTAAAGGCAAGGCTGAAAAGGAGGGTTTGCTTTTGAAAGAGATGTGTTATGAGGAATCCAGACAGATAGGCAAGAATCAATAGCAAGCTATCAAATTTTCAATAGGAGAGTATAAGTAAGCATGTTGTTTGGTGACACAAAATAAAGACGCCAAGTGCAGCAGTGGCTGTCTTTGTTGAATTCAGCTCAGCTTAATGGAAACTGTGTGGTGACTGAAATAAACCGATTCTGTGTCTCTGTTATAAAAGCAAGCAAACAAAAAAAGACACCCTTGTTTCACCTGAGTTTCTCAGTGCTGGCCGCAGTGAATGCAACAACTAAAACCAAGCACCAGAAACAATGTGCGTTGGCTGGAAATTAGCTGAGAGCTCTCCCTTGAAAGGATTCTCTTACATCACCACCATTAAGGACTCGCTTTTGAGGCCAGTGTGAATGTTAGTTTGAATAGAAGCTCAATGTTCCTCAATGTGACCTCTTTATGGGTTTCTCCACAGCCAAGATGAGGACCAAGAGGAATGTCTGAAGATTGTAATGAAAAGGGGGAAAAAAAACCCAACAAAGTAAGAAAAGTGTATGGCCTAGCAGATCAGATCAGACAAGCCCTCTGTGTGTGAAAGTAGCTCTACAGACCTCAATGGAAGTGGACAGTAGGGCACTGAGCTTCCTGTCACTGGGCTGTTTCGTAGCAAATGACACAGGCCAGAGAACGGTTATCCACTCACTCTGAAAACTCTATGTCACTAGGACGCTTCACAATGTGCTAGTTGGATAGGTGAATGTATTTTAAATGAACAAAGCTGTATTTATGTAAATAAAACTCTCACTTTCACCTCGGGAGAGGGAAAACCACTTTAGTCCCATTTCAAATGAGTCGATGCGTGAATGTCCAGGTGAATTTCCTGCCACTAACAATCCCTGGCACTTAATCCTTCATGAAAATCAGGTATTCACCCCAGAAAAAGGGGCTGAGATTTTTTTATTCATCCGTTTCTTAAAAATTTTGATTTTAAATTCCCTAGTTGATAGAACATGTCCTGCTGGGAAGCATCTTCTGACTCTCTTGCTCTACGTTTCAAGGCTCCTTGGATAATTGTTTGATAAGCACCAAAATGAGGACATGTGGGAGAGGGTGAGTCCTTTGAATTAAATAGACACCGATGGCACTGAAGGGACAGTGGGGGCCAATGGACGAGCTGGAAAACCCCACGGTTCTGAGAAAGGTGGCTCACTCGGCATGTGAGCCAAAGACCTGGTGCAGGTGCGTGAAGAACGCTGGCCACTCAGTAGCAAAGCTCACTATGCACAATCCTGCAGGGGCTGCATTTTTGGTTTCATGCATTTGTGTGGTTGGAACAGAAGGAGGAATGAGTAGGATGTGTGAATAGTGCTTTATAGTGGCTATTGTGACTGCTTTAGAGGGGGCTAAGAATGAAAGAAATGTATTTAATGCATTAGCTAATGCCTGATTAAAATGGGTGGAATGTTTGTGTATCATGTGGGTGAGAAGGGTGTGGGCCTTTTTCTCTTATTTACCCCTCCATCTATGTCACGGGGGGAGGCTGACTCTCCTGAGAACTTCAGGTTTCTACTGCCTTTCAACCTCAATGTCCATGTCTGGCAATGGACATTCCATTCAAAATTGCCATTCAATGGCAATATTCATTCCATTCATTCTACTTAATTGATGTAGCATTATTGATCTCTTTCTCATTATAAACTACTGTGGGGTCATGAAGTTGGATAAGGCATCTTTCCTGTCCTCAGAGAGCTTACAATCTAGTAGTGGTGAAAAAGAGGAAAGACACAAAAATTATAAGGCAAAATGAAATAATGAAAGTGCCACAAAAGGAGGAGGAGAAAGGAAACCGTCATCTGCTGAGAGAGCTTATATATCAGCGATTTTATATGGGTTGTTCCGGTTAAATCTCACAGCATCCATTAAGGTAGATAGTGTTATCCCCATTTCACAGAAGGGAAAAATGGGGTTCAAAGGACAAAGCAACTTGTCCAAAGTCACATGGTAAGGAGCCACTAGGGCCGGGTTTGAGGGTAGGTCTCCTACCCCCACAGCCATGGGCGTACCGCTTCCCACCCAGGGCAGTACGTGACAGAAATCTCACCTAGGGGAGGAGGGCACTGACAGTAGAATGAGGAAGACTGTGGAATTGAACCCACTTGAGACAAGATTTGAGGGAACTGGAGGCTGGCGAGTGAGGGGAGGGATACTGCAAGAGAAGCAGCAACAGCCATATGAACAGAGAAAGAGATTTTAACGCAGGAGGCCTGTGTTAAAAAAGCACATGGTCCCCTGTGGAGGAACAAGTGACAGGGTTATCAGAATCCAGAGTGAGGAGCAAGGACTATCCCAGAACAGAGAGGAGGGCAGACGTGGGAAGGAGCAGGGGTGGGATCTGGGGGAAGCTGCGTGGAGAAATCCTACAGGCCAGCAGATTGTGATGAACTACATCTGTCGACATTTGTTTTCAAGTTAGCTGTAGGACTGCCATTTATGTTTCTCTGTCATTTTGTTTACATTGAGTCCATAGTTTTGGAAATTAAGAATTCAAATGATGAACAAATGCTCAACTTGCTTTTCTCATAGAATGTAGTTTTAAAATCTGTCTCTCTGGTCACCATTCTACTGAGTGTGTCGAATACTGCAGGCGAGAGGAATCATAAGGCCATCCCCTGTACCACAAATTTTATCTGTGATGAGATTCAGGCCAAAAGAGTAGCCCCAAACAATACAGGCCATTAATGGCAGAGCCTGTTTGGGAGCCCAGGCCTCCTGACAACAGATCCAATATGCTTTGAGATTCTTATCTGATCTTCCATTATCAAAACAGAGGCTTATAGTCGTGTGCTCCTTAACAACAGGGAAACATTCTAAGAAAGACCTTAGGTGATTTCATTGTTGTGCAAATAACACAGAGTGCACTTACACACACCTGCATGATAGAGCCTACAGCTCCTAGGCTATGTGGGATAGCCTATTGCTCCTACGTTCTAAGCCCATGCAGCACGTTACTGTACTGAATACCTCAGGCCATTGTAACACAGTGGTAAGTATTTGTGCCTCTGAACACACCTAAACATAGAAGAGGTAGTGCAATCCACGGGATCACCGTCACACTCATGATCCATTGTTGACCGAAATGATTTTATACAGCATGTAACTGTAGCACATTTTCATCCTAAAATGGGCAACTGCTTTTCCTTGTTTATGGTGCTCTGCTTTGTGGAATACTCAGGTGCCTTTCCAGAGCAAATAGAGAGAATGAAAGGAAGGAGCAGCTTTCTACCCTGCAGACGTGCCCTCTGACAGAGGAGGTCTTGTTTTAGATGCTGTGATCCAGCGACAGACGGGACTGTGAGCCTGTAGCTGGCCGTGTGTGATGGGGGCTGTTCTGTCTCTGGTGAGAGCAAGGCTTGTGTGAGCCGCCAGTTGGCAGTCCCGACAGCTGCCTATGGCAAAAACGTCAGGGATAACACGTAGAGAGATTACTGATTCATCTTCCGCGAGCAAGTCCCTGCACAGACAACACCAGAAACATTACTGTAAATTGCCCTTTATCGTTCTTCACTTTATAGCCAAATGCAGGCTTTTAGGCATTTTCTGTAAATGAACACTTTGTGGAACACATTTATTTGGGTGGAGGAGGCAGACGGGGGCACAGCACCCTGTAGCAGCTGATGGAATATGGTACCCAGAGGCACAGGACTGCAGTCTATGGGAAAGGCAACTTCGTAATAAAAACTACAGTCCCGAGGCTTATTAAACAAGCCAGATTATCATACGTGCAGATGGAGTGTTTGTCTTCAAAATGACTGTCTAGGGAAGCCACTGCTAAAATATTTCCAACTTCCCTCCTGTGTGCATGTGTGATGTCGGAGCCCTGCTGGGACCGGCCGGGGTGACTGTTCCCTGAGTTTAGGAGACCCCAGACTCTCAGGCCCAGGGGTCCCCTCTGGTCTGGCCACTGCTTGTCTCTCCAGCCTTGCTCCTCCTATGACTCTTTGATTTATTTTTTCAAAAGGCATGTCCACATCAGGGGATTTAGGATTCCTATTAATTTCCTTTTCAGAGAGGAGTGAGATGGTTTCAGGGTTCTCAATGTGTTTTTCAAACAAGAATTCCAGCACTTAATTACTCATTCATTTATTCACTTAGTCAATCAGTCATGCATTCACAATATTTTCACATGCTTCTGCTATGACTTGAATGTCCCCACCAAAACTCATGTTGACATCTAATTGCCATTGTAACCGTACTAGGAGGTGGGGCCTTTGCAGGTGATTAGGCTTTGAGTGTTCTGCCCCCAACGGTAGATCAATGCTGCTATCTGAGAGTGGGCTCCTGACACAGGGTCAAGTGTGGCTCTCTTCCTCTTGTCTCAGAGCTGGCTTCTGCCTCTCCTCCTCTGGCCACAGATGTCCCTTGACAGATGCCAGCACCGTGCTCTTGGTCTTCCCAGTCTCCAGACCCACGAGAATTAAAATTCTCCTCTTTATAACTTATCATCTGTGGTGCCCTGTTACGGCAGCACAACTTAAATGCAGCAGGAGCTGTACCAGGTGCGAATGTAATTAACCTCCACTCATCTTTCCTCACACATAGCTAGACTGAGCATGCCTCACGGAAGAGGTCAGCACATTCACTGTGGTGTCCCTGCCACCTAGTACAACGTCTAGAACAGAACAGATTGTTCAGAATATCTATGAATAAATGGGTTAAAAAATGAATAATAGGAAACTGATAGGGTAAAACCTTTTGTAAGGTATTTGCGGACACAAATCGCTCCTAAAAGGACAGTGCAAGTTCAAACCGTGGTCAGTGGCATGAACAGGAGGTGGGCCCTGGGCTGCGGGGTGGGGCGTCAACATCTCGACGGGCAGGGGAAGAGGGACGCTCCGATAAAAGGGGATCAATCTGAGAAGGCAGAGTAGGACTTGGCCAAAGGCAGGTTCTGGGAGGAGACGGCCACAGACAGCACAGGTGAGGGGCGCCAGGGCTGGGAAGGGTCTGGGAACACTCATTGCACTGAAGAAGGCCGGAGTAAACTGAGCGAGTTGTGGTCGAGGGGAGGAGTTTTCTGGAAGATGCAGCAGAGTCAGGCCGCCCTCACCACACAGGGCTTGGTGTCACGTCCAGGCTCTTGGGTTCTATCTTAAATGCAAAGTTCTAAATCAGAGACACAGTGTCATCGCATCAGTGACTTTTTTTTTCTCTGAGACAGAGTCTTGCTTTGTTGCCCAGGCTAGAGTGAGTGCCGTGGCGTCAGCCTCGCTCACAGCAACCTCAAACTCCTGGGCTCAAGCAATCCTCCTGCCTCAGCCTCCCGAGTAGCTGGGACTACAGGCATGCGCCACCATGCCTGGCTAATTTTTTCTATATATATTAGTAGGCCAATTAATTTCTTTCTATTTATAGTAGAGACGGGGTCTCGCTCTTGCTCAGGCTGGTTTCGAACTCCTGAGCTCAAGCAATCCTCCCGCCTCGGCCTCTCAGAGTGCTAGGATGACAGGCGTGAGTCACCGCGTCCGGCCTGCATCTGTGTTTTAAGAAGGGTTTGCCCGGATCGCGGTGTGGGTGGAGGCTGTGCCATAGGAAGGCACGCTGGGCGCAAAGCACCACCACTCAGGAGGTAGACTGGGGAGGAAGTGGGGGTGACTTTGACTGGGGGTGCAGTGGGATTGGGGGACATCGGTTGCATTTGAAAAGGATTTTGGAACTCGAAATGTCAGGGTGGGTGGTGATGGGAGCAGGAATGACAGAGAGGGTATCTGAAGAGTGTCAGTGTGTTCATAGCGTTGCCTACATCACAGCTCTGCGAGGTGGGTGACATCGCTACAAACATTTTTATAGGTACATAAAGTGCAACCCAGTTGACTCTGCTGGTCTGGAGCCTTCTGTGACCTGAGTCCAACTATCGTCAGGCCAATTTCCTTAACAATTCCTATGAGACTTCCCCCAAGTCAAACATCAAACATCCCACACTATTGCCACATCCACTTATTTTACCAAAACTAAATACGGTTTTGCAAATTTCTTCAGTATGGCCTTTGGGCATAGTATTCTTCCCCTGGTTATATAGACTCTTCCACAAAGTGCTCGGCTTTTAGGGCCAACAAAAATAGCACCTCCCCTGTGAAGTCTTGCTGACTACCCAAGGGCAGTGAGTTCTCTCCATTCCGATTAAAACCCTGTCCCTGTTCATTGCACACATCAGCACACAATACCAGAGCCAGCAGCATGGACTGTGGTTTCAGACCTGGATTCAATCCTGGCTTTATCTCCTGTTAACTTCATGACCTAAGGCAAGTTACTTAACCCCTTTTAACTCCAGTTACCTCGCAGATATAATGGAATTATTATTAGTGCATATTTCATGGGATTGTTTTGAGGATAAAGTGAGGTAATGTAGGCCAATTGTTTAGCATGGTAGTTGGCACATAGTCAGTAGTCAATGAATTAGCCATCATCATCATCATCAAAATCACCATCATCGTATGGTCATTAGTATCTTTAATTTTTGTAATTAATCTTTGGTCTTTTCTCATACATAGCTAGACTGAGCATTTCTCACAGAAGAGATCATTCATTTTGATGTCCCTGACACCTAATAATACAATGTCTAGAACAGAATAGAAACTCAGAATATCTATGAATAAATGGATTAAAAATGAGTAAATGGAAACTGATAAGATGAAGCTTTTTAAAAAGTAAACAGGGCCAAATAATATACTCAAGAAAGAAACTAGGGAACCAGTTATCCTCCTTTAACCCAAATATTATATAACCTAAAATTTATTACCAGGAAAGTAGACATATGTCTCCGGTTCTCAAAAGCCACTGCCTGTGGGAAACAAACAGGAAATCCCACTGCATTTCTACTTTTAAAATGGAATTCCTCACTTCCCCTCCTGCACTGCAAAGCAGTTGAGGTTGGTGGGAGACTAGTTGGTGGAGAGTAGACAGACTGGCTTGAAAACAAAAACAAAATGTCTGCAGCACCTTTCTCCAGAGGTGGAAATAAGTGAGACCATCTTGTCACAAATATTACATGGAACTGCAAGGTCATGAGGTCATGGGCAATGATTTTACTTTTCAACAACGGGTTATTTGTGCCTAAGTGTGTATGGCAATACCTGCTTAAAATCTCTTTTTAGCGTGATGTTGTTGTCCAATGCTTGAACTCACACACAGGCATTGTTGACTGTTTGGCATAAGAGAAAATGCTCGTTCCCAAACAAGGTAGGTCTTAGCAAGGGGAAGGGGCTTTGTGTAGCTAGGTAGCTGGTAGGTGAGTTTCAAGATAAAGGTGGAGCAGGGCAGAACAGCATGGCCTACATGGGAGAGGAGGATTGGGACAGGCATGTGAAGATTAAAGGCAGAATGAAGACAGCAGATGAGGCAAGGAGAGGGTGAAGGAAGACAGAGAATCTCCACTCAACCCCCACCATGGAAAATTCACGGCACCACAGAGATGTCTAAGGAAGATTGCAATTTGTTGTTGGCTGGGCCAACATAAACCCTCTGCCTGCTCTATGCAATCTCTAGTAAATTATATATTGCTCATGAGTGCTTTTGTGTGAATGGATTATTTCAAGGGAAAGCAACTAACTGAAGGGAACCAGAAAGATAGTTATTTTTTCCTCCTTTGAGAAAGTAGTAAGACACATTCTTAAATGAGAGGAAATAACAGATTAAAGGGTTTAGTTCTGCCCAAGCAAGAAGAGTCTTTGTGTGGTTCTTTAGAAAGAGGAAAGAAAAAGAAAGAGAAAAGAAGGGATAAAACAAGAGAAACTGTATATACATATATAACCATCATCAAATTTATTCTCTGCAGCCTCAGTTTCTTTATCAAGCCATCTGAACTAATAGATTACATCGGGAAAGAAAAAACCCACATGCAAACTCAGCAGGAAATAATGAAATAACATTTACCAGCACACTGGCCTGGAACCCAGGGTCTCCTCCTTCGGTACGGGACTCACGGTATATGACTTGGTTGCTTAAGAAAAAAAAAAAAATCCTAATGGAGATTGTTGTTAAAAACAGAGTTATATTAAGGTGCTGTGATACAACACTTAAGCCTTAGGGGGGATATGAGAATCCCAGGCTGCAGGGCTAACGGTCGCTGCTTCTTACTCACTGACATCCATTCTCATTGATGGGGTCATTTTTAAATTTTCATGCTCTTGCTAAATCAATTGTTAAATATTTTAAATATCCTCCTGCCTGAGCATCTATTTTTTAAAGCTTATTTTATATCAAGGTGCAATTTCTCAAGTTATCTGGCATTGGGCCTTTCCTACCTTTCTCTATATCTGCGTCTCTTTTAGCCCTAGGGGTTTCGACTTTTAAGTGACAGCTAACAGTCTGCAGATTAGGTGTATCTGGTTTCACTATTAATGGTGACAATCTACCTCTTCTGCTCCTATCTATTCAAAACAGATAACACACACACACACACACACACACACACACACACACACAATCATGGATGAGCTAATAAAGCATGTAAGTAGAGACAATCTTTACCATTTGATTCCTACTTCTTTGAAGTAGTTAGGACATTTTACTTGCAAGTGACAAAAACCCAAGTCAAGCTGTCAAACCAAAACCAAAGCAAACCAAAACAGAAATGGACTTTCAAACCACGCACGACTGCATCCAGATGGGTTCTGCCCTGAGGCAATGTCACTTCCTTAGGGACTATTTGAAAACATGTGGGGCAAGCTTTACTTATCCTGACTGGGGGTGCTTAGGGAGGCTGGGGGCCAAGGATGTGACTGTGTGGCAATGGGCACAACACTCCACCCAGTGGGGCATTTTCTTACCCAGAATTCCAGTAGCTCTTCCTTTGGGAAGCCCTTACCCAGATGATGAAAGTGTTTCACCAGGAATCCCTATCTCTTTGTGTACGTGGTGGCTCTATTCCCAGGTGGGATCACTGCAGGTATGGGTAAAATAGCCACCTACAGCTCAGGCTGACAGCTTAGCAAAGCCCGCAGAACAGCAGCCTCTCGTTCCCATGTGCTTTTTAGTAGGAATCCTGATGGAGTAGGACCGTCCTGGTGTGAGTTACTGAGAAACCCCGCAGGGTGGAGGGGTGCCCTGCTCGGCTGCCAGCCTTGGGAAACATCCCCCTCTAGAGCCAGACATCAGGGACAGCCTTACTCAACCCGTAGGCCCCGAGAGGGATGGAGGAAGCTCCCAAGAGCAACGGAAGGGATGTTACCAGACAGTGGGCAGGCAAAAACCACACACGTCCACTTTCTTTATGGTCCAATTTCCTGACTATCCCTTTAGTCATCCCACATTCCATGATTCTCTCATAGGCCAGACCCAGATACCTTTGAACTTTTGCACACATTATTCCCACATCCTTGGATATCTTTTCTCATCTCTTTTAGTTTGGTAACCTTTTTGTAAAAATTTAAATTTTTTTTTTATTTCAGTATATTACGGGGGTACAAATGTTTAGGCTTCATATATTGCCTTTGCCCCCCAGAGTCAGAGCTTCAGGCATGTCCATCCCCCAGACAATGTGCATACCGTAACCCTCAGGTGTGTATATACGCATCCCCTCCTCCCCCGCTCACCTGTGATGAATGTTACTACTATGTGTGCACTTAAGTGTTGGTCAGTTAAGTCAGTTAATACCAATTTGATGGTGAGTACATATGGTGCTTTGTAAACTTCTAATTAAGCCTTAGGACTCAAATATCAGCTTTTCTGTGAGGCTCCCTTTTTAGCTGTCACTACCAAGCTCATACCCGCCTCCTGTGTGCACGCATAGCGTTTTGTACATGAAAAGACGGAATTGAATTAATTAGCAAGGATAAGAAGCTGAATAATCCACATCCTTTTGAAAATGGAAAGCACATGATGACGATCAAACAACATCACATCAACAAATGTTTATTGAGTGTACACAGCACACAAGGGTACCCAAACGGTACTTTGCTGATTGTGTATGTGTGTGTGTGTAGATGTTTAGAATCACAGGCTTTTAAGAACTTGGTTTCTTAAAGCTTATCCGGTTCAACCACTTCCTTATTCAGATCAGGAAACTGAGGCTGGAGTGGGTTTCTTTCTAGCTCTAACAGTATATGATCTGAGCCACCAAAAGGAAGGAAAGGTTGGCCCAATTCTAGGCTGAAAAACCACAGCTGTGTAGCTTAAACTTCCTGTTTTAAATGCCATGCCAGGATAAAGTTCTTGTCAACAGTGCCAGTGATCACCCCAGAGAGAGAATGAGAATCAAGACCAACCCACCTCCCTCTTAATCTTTCTCTATCTTCATTCTCTTTCTCCCCTTCTTTCTTCCTTTCTCTGTTCTCTTTCTTTGGGAGAAATAGAAAAGGCAGAAAAGTGAGTGGCGGGGCATGGGCACTGGGGCCATGATTCATACTCTTTTCTTTTTCTGTCTTGCTGATATGTCTGCAGAAGTACACTATGTATGACTCACTACATAGTGAAGAGACATAATACATTTTTCTGGGAATTCAAAACATGCAAACCATATATATCCAATACAAGGGAATTATGGGGACATATGTTTTAAAGCAAAGGGATATGGTGACTTACTCTTTGTGGCAAAAGTCCTTTCTATTTTTATGGCAATACATACATCAACATTGTCTTTTGAAAGAGTCAGGATTGGCTAGAAATAGAACTGCATGAACCCTGTGATATTCAAAATGGAAAGGGGAGATTTGTTTGGATTCCTGCCAGGTATGCTCAAGCACAAACATGTAGAAATATTTCCATAAAATATTGTTTATGAAAACACTCACAGGACCTGTCCTTCCCTTGCCCCTGCCCTGTGCTGCCTTCCTTCTTGTCTCTGCATTCATTTTCTGTCCAGGATTTAACCCACTCATCTCTCTTCCACCTGCTTCCTGGTACCTTTACATCTTGCTGTTGAACATATTATTGACCTGTTTGGAAAGGGCCTTATCAGTTGGTATCCTGCCTCCCCAGCCTAACATCCAGAACCTTCTTAACAGACCCAGAGTATCTACACAATATTCAAGCATGTTTGATGAATACACAACCCTGGCCTGACACTGTTCCATAGACCAGGTTACTAAACTGAACATGAGCAGGTGTACATTCCAGTGGGAGAACCCAACAGTAAACAAGTCAATAGGTAAGTGCTAGGAAGAAAATAAAATTAGGTCATGTGATAAGAAGTGACTGGGGATGTGTAACAACTTTGGGCTATCTGAGGAAGGTCACTCTCAGGAGTTGATGTTGAGACCTGACTGATAGAAAGGAGGTCACCTCTGGGGACATCTGAGAATGATCTCTCCAAGTAGAAGGAGAAGCAAAGGCAAATTCGCTGAGCTGTGGAAGAATTTAATTTTGTTTAAAGAATAAAATTTTTTTAAAAAAATGGACATGCTGGAGTACAATTAGGAAGAGAAAGAGGTAAGCAGAAGTCCAGTCATGATGTATCTTAAAGCCACAGAGAGAAGGAAGTTTAGGTTTTATTGAAGGACCATAGAAAGTCATGATGCAGTTTTCAACTTGAGAGTAAGATTTTACATTTTTTAAGAGTTTACTCTGCCTGTATGTGGACAGCGGACTGTGGGGAAGGCAGCCTGGAGCAGCTCCCAGTGTCCTGCAGCCCCTGCTATTCATGTCCTGGTATCGTCCTGCGTGGCCTGGACCTACTGACTGGTTCCTAATTAATCGAATACAGCAAAGAAATGGGATGCCACTTCTGATATGAGATTGTGAAAAGACTTTGGCTTTCATCTCTCCCTCCTCCTCTGTCTCTGTCTCTGTCTCTGTCTTTCTCTCTCTCTTTCTCTTTCTCTTTTTCAACCTCCCCGTCCCTACCCCTCACTGTCACTCTGGGAAAACAAGCTACCATATTGTGGCTAGCTCTATGGAGAGGTCCACGTGGCAAGGCGCTGATATCTCCAACCTACTGCCGGGGAGGAACTGAGTCTGTCAATAGCTACTGAAGTAACTAAAAGTGCATCCACCTCCATCCAAGATATGAGATGGCTGCAGGGCTAGGGAAAATCTTGACTGCAGCCTTTTGAGAAACCCTAGGAAGGCCGTAAGCTCTAACTAAGCTACAGTAGGGTTCCTGATCCACAGCATTTATGAGATATTAAATGTTCGTTGTTTTAAGCCTGTCCATTTTTTTGGTAATTTGTTACACAGCAATAGATGACTAATAAAGACTATATCAGGAAGCAGGAATGGAAACAGAGACCCCTGTTAGGAGAGTTTAATCCTTTCACCATCAAATAGCACAGACGTATCTGTCCAATCGGTGGCAGAGCAACTTGAGATGTTCAGACTGTGCTTTTTTTTTTTCCTCAAGCAGTCTGTTCCACGTGGAGAACTCGTCTGCATAGCTTTGTGTCATACACACTCTGAAAAATCTAGGCCACGCAATTTCTATTTCACCAGCCTTTTTCAGCTCTTCTATATAATAATTTGTACATTGATCCCCTCTGAGAGCATAAATCAAGGTATCTCTTACAGTCAGTTGTAATCATGTCTGTATCCTGCCAAATTTTGAGCTCATCATATCTGGCAGCCTGTGTTACTCAAGTTTGTATACTCTCGATGGCTCCAACAGTGCCAGCGCCAGAACCAGTATTTCTTTCTGTTTCAGTTTTGGTAATTTCAATGTTTGTATCATTTCTAGTGATGTCCCCTCCTATATTATTGATATTACTAATGAGGTCTTCTCTGTCTTTTTTCTTTATTAATGTAGCTAAAATGTTATCAATTTTATTAATTTCTTAACACCCAAATTCTTTGGTTTATTTCAATTGTTTATCCATTTCTATGTCATTTGTTTCCACTATTTTCTTTATTTGGTTTCTTCTCATTATTTGGGTATAATTTGCTCTTCTTTTTCTATGCTATTAAGGCGAAAGCTTAGAACATTAGTTTTAGACCTTTTTTTATTTGGTAATATAAACATTTTAAGCTATACTTTCCCTCTAAGCTTTGCGAGAAGTCCAACTCCAGGCTAATATCCTACCCATGATCTTTCACCCCCGAACATAGGCAATGACAAAGCCTTTGATTTGTTTCCTAAGTTTACCTCATTTTCTAGTTCGTGTTCAATGTATATCCATGAGCATATTTATAAGAGCTGTTTTAAAATCCTTTTCTACTAATTTCATCATTTCTTTTCTATTCTCATGGGTTTTGGTCACATTTTTCTGCTTTGTTTCCTATCTAATAATGTTATTTTTAGATATTTTTAAATGTCTAGATGTTTTGTCTTCCTTTCAAGAATATTGACGTTTGTTTTGGAAGTTCATTTAGTAGCATGCAGATAAAATTTATTCTGTTGAGACTAGTTTTGATACATTTTTTCACTCCGGCAGGTCTAAAGACCCTTTACTACAGAGCTGGGTTAGCCCCAGTAATAAGTTACAAACCTCTTGTGGTCTCTACTAAATATCCTTGGTGTTGAAAATGTCTTACTGCTTTGGCTGTTTGAAACTCAAAATCCTCTCAATTTTTTTTTTTTTTCCCCCATGGGGCTGGCTGTTTTCATCAGGAAGCTGAGCTAGAAACATAAATTTAAGAATCCTTCTAACTTGGATTTATAATCTTAGAAACCAATTTTAAATACATCATTTACTACATCCTGTTTGTATAAACTCGTAGTCTGAACATCTAATTTTCTAACCATTAAAATGAGGATGATATTAACAACAGCTAGATTTTATTTAGCATTTACAATGTATCAGTTTCCATTCTAAGTGCTTTACAGATATTCACTTATTCAATATTCACAGTGACTTTATTAACATCCTGGTTTCTTGTGATTACCAAAACAAATTAGCACAGCCTAGGTGGCTGAAGCAATAGAAATTTATTCTCTCACAGTTTTGGAGGCCAAAAGGTGTCAGCTGGGCCACACTGCCCCTGGAGGCTCAAGGGGGGAATTCATTCCTCCCTTCTAGCTCCTGGTGGCCATCAGCAGTCCTGGACTTGTGGCTCTGCCAGCTCTCTGGTCTCTGCTTTTGTGGTCACAATGTCCCCCCTCTCTGTGTTCCCCTCTTGTTTGTAACAAAACTCCCTCAGCCTTTTTTTTTAAATAAGGACACTCATCTTTGCATTTATTAATAGGACTTAACCTGGATAAACCAGTATAATTTCATATCAAGACTCTTAACTTAATTACATCAGTGAAGATCCTTTTTCCAAACAAGGTAACATTTACAGGTTCTAGGGATTTGATACGGACATATCTTTTGGGGGGCCACCCTTCAACTTGCTACAATGAGTAAAATATTATGTATGATTAGCCCTTCTTTCCTGAGATCATACAGCCAGGGTTTAAATCAGGCAGTCTGGACTCAGAGTCCCTTGCACAAAAACTCTTCACAATGTCAGAGATGTTACAGACCCATCTTGAGTGTTAAAGCTAATTATATAAGGCATCAAGAATTGTGCCTGTCATAGCAATAGAGCCGTAAAAACTTGTAACGTTTATCATTATCGATACATCTATTATTAGTCAAACTTAGCAGGGCTGTTAATTCAATGTGTGGTATTCAGGTTGCATGGTGGAATTCCTAGGCAAGTTCAGACAGCTCATGTCCTTGCTCCAATGACTCTTCCAGTCAACACAACTTCTGATTAAAGATGTACTTCTCACGATTAAATTCAGACTCCAGTCATGAGAGAACAGGGACTTCAAACCAGAGAACTAGTATAACCTTTAGGATGGCATGACAAGAATTCTAACTCTGGGCTTCCTTGGAGACACAGATGAACTGGGACAATAAATATTTAATACAACATGATATTAATTTATACCAATTAGGAGTTGCAGGGTCAAATAGCAGGGAGGGCGTAGATAACCCTCCTCCAGACCAGGGTGAGTCAACACAGTTATGCCTCTAGATTTCTCAGTTCATAGGGATTAGAGACCTTGGGGAAGAAACACTTAAACATTTACAGCTATTATCATTGAAGCTCTACATTGAGTATTCTCTAGCTCTGTTAGACACACATACCCCTAAACGACAGGCTTCCCCACATCTGGCTGCTCATGGAAAATGTTTCCCTTTGGTTGTGGCAGTGTTCTATGAGGCATTGTCCCTTATAGACATGTATTACCTATATTCTTTTTGGCCTATTCAACTTGTCAGAAAATGGAGGGACTTGAAAACTAGGAACTCTGTCCATCTGTGCAGTCTGTGTCTGGTATTGTCCAAAGTGTAGCATTTAACACTTCTGCAGTGCAAACAGCTGGGGGCTGGGGACCAACAGCATCTGCTCCAACAGGGTTAGTTTCCACCGCACATCACTGCTGAGGCCAGCAGTCTTATCGGTCTCAGTGCTGCAGACTTGGTAGCTATTGTACCTTTCATGTTGCTCTGTAATTGTTTGTATCTCTGTTTCCTGCCTCACATCTGTGTCTTCCATGGCACTTATTCTAGGGTGTTGTCACAGCAGGAGGCATTGTTGTGGCACCGAGGCAGGGGCAGCAACCTGCATCGCAGTGCTGAGAATTGAGCAGGAACCCACCTGTTTGCTACTTTGTGTGACTTTTATCAAGTCCTTAAGCCTCTCCAACCTTCATCCATAATTTAGCTACACTACTAATAATACTAGTTCTGTCTACTTCACAGGGCTGTTGGGAGGGTTGTATGAGAAAATGATTTACTGTATAAACTATAAAGCTTTGTGCAATGAATTATTATATTATTTGCCAGAGAATGACATTGAGTTAATGAAATTCCTCAGCTCTGACAAGTCCTCCTTGCAAACAGACCTACTACACAAACAACAACCTCAGTAATAAAACTCCCCAAAAATCAGACAAAAAATTAATCTCCTCCATAAAACAGAAAGTGCCACAAAATGACCTAATCACACGACGAAGCTTCCGCATGAATGAATGTCTCTCTCCTTCATCTTTGTATCCTGATGTTTATAATTCCTTTAGTAGATGAACACCCTTTATTTCATAATCATTCACCTTTCCTAGGGATTCTTATTTTATTAAACTGCCATTTTTTTTTTGAAAAGGTGGCCATTTAGTTTCAATTCAGACTGAAATATAAGGATAGCTTTTGATGGGAATGCAGAGAACAAAATTTGTTGGTTTAACTCAGGGATTTGTAAACTAGTCTACCAGATAAGAATTTTTAAAATATTTTTAAATAGTTGAAAAATCTGAGGTTTTAAAAAAAGTATGAAAAGAAAAATCTAAGGAAAAGTAGCATTTTGTGACACATGAATATTGTCTGAAATTCACATTTCTACTGTGGCCATAAGTAGAGTTCTAGTGTAACAGGACCATATCCATTTGTTTACTGCTGTCTATGGCAGCTTTCAGGCTACAAAGGCAAAGTGAGAAGCTGTGAGAGATACCTATGTCCTCCAAAGTCTAAAATATTTACTTTCTGATCCTTTACAGAAAAAGTCTTGTCAAACTTATTTTTTTCCTGCCTTCATATTGATCATCTACTGCAATACTGAGTTGACATGGTCCCTGTCATGAGGAAGCTCACACCCAGGAGCACAAAAAGAGAAGTAATCAGCCCCTTAAAAGATCCTACCCAGCCTGGGAAGAGGTAGAGGCAGAAAAAAATCTGTGGCTGCTGTCCCCCAGCTCAGGCAAGATGAGGTCAGGTCAATGGCAAGTATGGCCGCCTGGCTGCCTGCTTATTTGTGTACCTTCCTCTGCGCTGGCTCCCAGCACACCTTCCTCCAGATCCTACGTGTGGCTGTTTTATCCAGGCCCATGATTTCCGGAGCCACCTGTCATGCATCAGGGACAATGTGTAGAAGAAACAGCTGGGGACACCCATCCCACTTTCTTACAGATCTGAGCTCCCTACTTTTGAATTTGGAGGCCGCTTCCTGGGGCTGTCCCCATCCAGGGGGTCCTGCAGACGCTGATTTGAAAGTGCCTGTCGGAGATTAAGGAACAGCTGGCTCTGCCTTTAGAACCCCTTGTCCTTTTTATCCTTGTGTTTTATGGTCCTGGAGGAAACCAGGCCTGTGAGCACCTCCTGCTGCTTCTTCAGAAACGTCTCCTTCTGCCCTTCCCCTGAGGTGTCCACTTGCAGATCCTGTGCCCAGAGTTTGTAGATTGCCAGCTATTCTCCATGTTACTCTACAAGAAAGTGACCTGGAACCAGACACCATTCAGGGACTAGAATGTGGCAGACGAGGCACTTATCTCAGAAGCAAACTGGAAGGGCACTGAAAACTCGGTAATCGAGATAAATAATATTTGAATGCAAAGTTCAAAGGATCAAAATTAATGCAAAAATCCATAAGGAACAGAAGATAGTTTCATGTCTAACAGTGCTGTGCAGAGCTTTCTTAGAGTCTCAGGCAAAAGTTGAGAAGCAGGAAACGGGAGAAAAGTTCCAGCTACAAGCTTTTTTCTATAAATAGTTAATTCCAGGGAAACCCACAGATGCAGGTTTCTCAAAGCTGTGTCAGTGTGTTGCTTTGGAAAGAGCACTCAAATTTGGGCAAGATGGCAAAGGTTCTAGATTCGGTTCTGTCTTGCTTTGTTGTGTAACTTTTGAAGTCACTTCCCTTTCCCAGAGCCTCAGTTTCCCCATTGGAAGTGAAAGAGGATGGATCAAATAATACCAGAAACTTATTTTGCAATGGAATATTTGTATGCTTGTCTTTTTGTATTGGATTTAGCTTGGAGTTGAATTGCAAACACACAAAACTAATGTGGGTCTCACTCCTAGATCCAGCCAAGGTGTGACGATTGATATTGCACAACCTTCTCCAAAACAGTGCTCTTGTTTGTGGGGGCTGGGAACTGCCTGGAAGTCATTTCAGCGACTGGGACATGAGCTCACCATTTCCAGACAAGCAGTTTCTGTAAGCATTTAGTCTGCATTGACTGTGAGGTGCTGGTGGAGGGATTGGCCAGAAAGCAGCTGCAAGGTTGACAGAAGTTTCCCAATGGGGAGCCATCACTCCACTGGGATATTAAAGGCATTGTGTACTGAATACTTGCAACATCCTGTTACAATCTGCAATCCACGCCCTACACCCAGCTGGCAAGCCTTAACCCATTGAAAGAAGTGGGCTTAAAGATAGTTTTCATTTTATGACTGGTCTATGTTGAAACAGGATACCCTGGCCTCCAATGAGCTTTCTAAAGGCTGAGTCTGAAGTTTTAATCACAGATAAGAATATCCAAAGGGGCAAATACAGACAAATTGTGTCTGTTTTTATTACCTAAGGGCATTGAATTTACTTTATGAAAATTATGTTTTCAGATCTGCCCTCCTTTCTAGAATTCGAGTTCCTTAAGGGCAAGTAATAAACCTAATTAATTTCTATATTCTCCTTGCTTATCACAAAGCCTGGTACAAAACATACAGCCAAATATAGATTATTTGAAATGAATTCAAACACATGCAATCATAGAGAGTAAAGAACCTCGGAAATCAAATAGTTTATGCAGCATCCATTTTGCAAACAAGGAGCCAGAAGCTGAGTTTTTATAGTGACTTAGTGGAAAAAAATGAATCCCAGCAACAATGCACTGTGCTTTTTAGTTCTAAGTCTTGACCGTCTGAGCTAACAGACAATAGGAATCACCTGGCCCGAGGTGGGAAAGATGGGTATAATTTCTGAAAGATTCAAAAATATACAAGCAAGGATTGTTTTGCTTTTGCATTGAATATGCATGATTTTCTTCAAAGGAACACATGTTTAGAACAACAAACAAGCAGAGTCCCAATGCACTCCTAAGCATCTGTGTGACCTGCGGCAAGTGAGTAACTGCCCCCCGCCCCAGTCTGATTTTTATTCAAGAAAATGAGAAGCATCATTCCTAGTAATTTATAATTCTGAAATTGCACATTTATAAAATTTAGTATGAAGTGGCTCAAAGGGTCAGAAAGCTATATGGTTCATTTTGAAATATGAATTCTTAGGAGGGAGCAAATGAGTCATGTGTCAAAATGCTTTATGTTTTCTCATTTTTAAGGCTTCTTCCTATTACAGCTTTCTTCCAGTCCCAATACCAGGAGAGAATGAGAGGCCACAGAAGCTTGCTGGGGCTTGCTACATCAGCCAGAGGCAAAAGGAACTACATTTTCCTTGGAAACAAAGTGAAGAATTTCCCAAACAAGGAAATTGCCTAAATTATGCAACATACCTTTCCTTTCCAATCTCTCCATTCTGGTTTAAATGATTCATAATTTTAGCTTCACCTTATCTTACCTCTCTTTCTGGGCGGATAGCTTCAACTTGGGGATATTAAATAGTAAAAGTTGCTTTTAGATCTGGGTTCTAGACTGAGATCTGCCACTTACTGGGTAACCCTGGGCAAATCATCTAAATTACTTTAACCTCATTTATTCATAAACTGGAGAATTTTCCTATTTTAGGATAGATGATAAATAATTTAATTTTGTGTCCAAAGTGTATACCTCATACTGGATGTTTGGTGAATATTAACCTACTTTTAAAAGCATTCTTCTTTGCTATTAAAAGAATTTTCAGTTTAGGATTATCATTTGAGTTTGTTACTTAAAGATAGTTTTTGTCTCTCCCATTCTAAGTTCATGCATTCATTCATTCATTCCAATTCTTTTTTGTCTTAATATTTAGCCTGTAAAATTACTGGTTAATTTTAAAGGAGCTATACTTTGCTGGATAAATCTTCGAATCAAAGATAGGTAAAAGATATGTCCGATG
Organism: Mirza zaza; assembly: GCA_008750895.1. Taxonomy (NCBI): domain Eukaryota; kingdom Metazoa; phylum Chordata; class Mammalia; order Primates; family Cheirogaleidae; genus Mirza; species Mirza zaza. The sequence continues at coordinate 104,112 of VSMD01007848.1, read as the reverse complement.
TCAACTTTTTCCTACCTGTGGCTGATAATTAGACATCTATTAGAGATGCTTGCTTGGAAGACAAAACTGTGTGGGTGTGTTTTATCTTGTACATAAACAGAAAAATAGCTGCAAAGATATCAAATGTTGCATTTACCAGATATAGGAAATGGCAGCAACTATGATTACTCTATTTTAAAAGTAGCATAAAAACTTTGAAATAGCTTCAGGGAAGAGAAAACTACAAAAAGTAACGTTGTGGCTTTGTAAAAGAACCAATTAGCATACCTTGAAGTGAAATATATAAGAAGCATAATTTTAAAATCAAATGCAGATTTGACATGGAAAATGTGAATTTAAAAACAGATCAGAAGTTTTCCAGGATGAAGCATATAAAGATAAAGAGTGCAAAATAGGGAGAGGAAAAGAGAAACACAGACTAAGAAGGCCTAATATGTTTGATCAGAATCCCAGAAAAAGAGAGAGAATGGAGAAGTGACACTATTTGAGGAGAAAATTGAGCATTTTCTAGAAGGAGTGGGAAACATCACCCACAGATTCCAGAAGCCAGGTGTATCTTAAATAAAATAAAAAGAAACCCACACCTAGACATATCATGGTGAAACATAAAAACAAACATAAAAGCAAAATAAAGTCTTAAATCAGTGAGATAAAAGACAGGTTGTCCTCAAAGCATACCAAGAGAAAAAAAAAATTATGTTATTAGAGAGGACTATACCTGGTGAAAATCTATTTCAAGAAAAAGATGAAATAATAGTTATTTTCAGAACACAAATATTGAAAAAGTTTACAACCAGTTCTTCAATAATAGAAATTCCAAATGATGCATTTCAAGCAACTTGTCGCTAAATGGAAGATCAAAGATGCAAGAAGAAAGGAAGAACAAAGAAAGTTATGAATTGACTGGGTAAACCTAAATGAACATTGACTGCATATAACACTAATAGTATGCTATGCTGGGTTGAATATAAAAAGGCAGAATTAAAATACAAAACGTATAATACTTTATACATTTTTAAGGGAAATAAATGTAGTTAAACTGTTTTAAAGACCTTGTGTTATCAAAGAGATCAATAGGTATTGATTAGCTTTAGATGAAGGTAAGTGGAATATGCCTTGTATAAATTCAAAGGTGATTCCACTAAAAAAAGGGAAATAGTGTAGGACTCTTTCTTAGATAGCTTCCTTTTGCTACCCATTTTCCAGATCTCTTGACTCATCTGCATCTGGTGCCTTGAGAGAAGATCTTTGTGGACTGCATCAATGGATGCTTTTGCCCTCTGGCTTCTGAATGGATCTTCCAAAGAGGAGCACCAGAGGAGAGCAGAGGGAGGAAGGAAAACAAGGAGAACAAGGAGGTTGAAGGTGGACCTGAGAGATTGGACTGTTTATTCCCCAGCTGCCTCCCTGTGTGGTTGCACTGCACAGGCTGCTTCTCTGAGTGAAGGTTGCAGGTCAGCCTTCTCAGGAAGCCCTCTATATTCAGCCTTCTCCGTCTTCAGATTCTAGTAACTGCTCTTTTCTTTCATCCCTTTGGGCTTAGGGGTCGAAACTGGGCTCCTTTCTTACTAGTTTTCATTTTCCCTTAATCCTGTCCAGTGCTTTTTAAATAACCCCTTTCCTAAAGTCACATTAAATAAAGCTAATTTGATTTGTGTCAATTGTTCACTAATATAACTTTGTAATAGAGGGAAAATATAATGATAAAAAAGATCCAAAAATAGTCAAGAAGAGAAAGAAAAAAAACATAAATAAATAAATAAAGAGAAATTTTAAAAATTCTAAGGCTAAGAGAAATTTAAAAGATTACAATAAATATAAGAAATTTAAATCCAAATACAAATGAACTGAACAATCTAGTTAAAAGAGAAAGACTATCAGAATACATACACTTTAAAATATTTTATAGACACTTATAAAAACTTTGCAGAAAAGTGTGTGAAAGGACAGAAAATATGACATGTCCTATTTAGTTATGAAAAAGAATCTATATTCTATAGCTATATTCAAAAGCTTTTAAGGCAAAAGGAAGCCTTAATTATTGTTATGAAGGAAGGTTATTTCATAATGATAAAATGTTAAAAAAGCATTTTTAATTTATATCATTAATTATTATAAGTTACTTTAAAATATGTGAAACAACATGGGTATAACTTCATGTGAAATAGACAAATTAATCCCAATAGATGATCAATAATCATCATAGTGGCAGATGGTAACACTTTTTTTTTGTAACTGATATAAAAAAGCAAGGAAAAGCCAGTAATAATGAAACATTTATATAATACTTGATTAATGTGATTAAAACAATTATTCTAATTCTCCCTTAATATACAAATATCAATCATATTTAATAATTGTTTATTAGACATTCTTCTAAAGCACACATATTAATACTAGGCAAAAAAATAAGCCTCAACAAAGTTCAGTATTAAATCATGCAAAGTATGTTCCCTGTCCACCATAAATTTGGAAATAAAAATTTTGATAACACTGAGTCAAAGAAAAATTTTAAGGCAAGTTCAATAATATTTTTAATCAAGTAAAAATAAAACATAACATAAAAACAAGAAAATGTGAGAATGTAGCTAAATCTCTACTTACAGGGAAATTTCTCTCTCTCTCCTCTCTCTCTCTACATATATTTATTTTATATATATATATATATATGAAAAGAAGAATTTCTAAAGATTGCAAGTTAAACATAAATATCAAGAATTTGGAAAATAACGAATGTTGGTGACCATGTGGAGAAATTGGAATCCTTATACACTATTCTGATGGGAATATAAAATGGTGCAGTCACTTTGAAAAACAGTTTGGCGGGTCCTTAAATGGTTAAAGATGGAGTTATCATTGATCCAGCTATTCCACTTCTAGGTATTTTCCCAAGAAAAATGAAAATGTATATTCATAGCAAGACTTGTGCATGAATAGTCATAGCAACTTTATTTGTAGTAGCCAAAAGCCAGAAATGAGCCAATGGGTGAATGGATAAATAAAATGTGCATATTAATACAATGGAATAGTATTTAGAAATGAAAAGAAATAAAGTACTAACACATGCTACAACATAGATGAACCTTGAAAACATTTTGTGAAGTGAAAGAAGCCAGTCACAAAGGACCACATATTGTATGATTCCATTTATGTGAAATATACAGATTAGGTAAATCTGTAGAGACAGAAAGTAGGTTGCCTAGGTGTGTGGGGGGCGAGGGGGATGAGGGATGACAGCATATGGTACAGTGTTTCTTTTGGGGGTAATTAAAATGTTCTAAAATTACTGTGCCAATAGAGGCACGACTCTGTGAATATATTACAAGCCATTGAATTGAACATTTTAAATGGATAAATTGTATCATGTGTAAATTTTATCTCAATAAAGGTGGTAAAAGAAAGAATTTAAAGAACAGCGAAACAAATTCGAAGAGAGCAGAGGGGAGGCAATAATAAAGATAGATGCAGAAATTAAGGAGGTTGAAAGCACGCATATCCTAGCAATCCTTTTAAACCTGAGTTCTACAAGATAATTGAGCCTTACTGTCTTTGGCAAAGGTCAGCAAACTTTTATTGTAAAGGGACAGACGGTACATATTTTAAGCTTTGAAGCCATAAGGCCTCTGGCTTCTGATGTAACTGTGGGACTCTACTTTTGCAGCGTGAAAACAGTGTGGAAACTGCATAGGCAATCAGTTAATAAAAGAGCATGGCTCTGTTCCTGTCTTTTTTTTTTTTTTTTCTATTTTTTCCTAATTTTTAAATACGTCTTATTTGAAACAGTGTCTCAGCCAAACCAAACACAGTCCAGGACTCCAGTTTTCAACATCTGACTTTTGCTGGATTTTACATAATAGTAGCAAGCCCTGCATTTCAGTGTCTATTCTTATGTTTCCAATAAATCTTTATTTACAAATAGGATGATGAGCCAGATTTCTAAGCCAGGGGGGTTAGTCTGACCCTGTCCTAAGGTAATCACTCTACGCAATGAGTTAACTTTTTTTCCCTGTAGTACTAGAGTACACTAGCCCTGTACCATGCTTGGAATACCTGAGAAAAGAGTCATTCAAATCATTTTCTGTAGGAGTTAATTCTCTTGTGGAACTTTGGTTGAGAAAGGTTGTGTCAATAATCTTTGCTATTTGAAACAAAATAAAACAAAATTAATAAAGCTGAAAATTTTCTCACAGGGCTGATGAAGAAAAAAGGAAGAAAGTACACATTATCAAAGTTGTAAATAAAAAGGGAACATCACTACAGATCTTGCAAATACTGAAAAGTTAATAGTATGATATTATGACCAACTTCATGCCAATGCATCTAAAATATTTCATTTTAATATTAATGTGTGTGTGGGGGGGGAGGGGACTTGCCAAAACTGTGAATGAAAACTTAGAAAACCTAAATAGATTTACATCATTAAACAAATTAAATTGGTTTAAAATTATACCCCCCCCCAAAAAAAAAAAAAAGTTCAGGCTTAATTGGCTACACATTCAAGTAAGATATGAATCAAGTATAAACTGGGAACAGAAAAAGAGAGACTAGTCCTCAACAACTTTTATCAGGGTAGGGTAACCCTGATACACAACCTGACGTGAATGTTAGAGGAAAGTAAATTTACTGGAAAATCTCACTCATGAATTGAGGCGAAAATTTTGTTAAAAGGTCATTGAGCCGAATTTGGCATCCAATAAATTTTAAAAGATGCTAATTATGATCACATTGGGTTTAACACAAGAATGCAAGGTGTTTTGAAAGGTAGGAAGTCAATAATTTAATTTGCTACATTAACAAATAATGAAGAAATATCATGCAATCATCTTAATTGAGGCAGAAAAAAGTATCAGATAAAAGTCAACATCTATTTATGTTTTACAAAAAGTCTTCTAGGAAATTAAGTATAGAAGAGAAATTTCTTAACATGATGGAGGATATTACCTACAGGAAACAATATAAGAGTAAAAAACTACAATAAATACCAAATTCTGTTAAAATATTAATAACCTTTCTTTTGAGATTGGAAGTAGAGTAAAATAGCCACTGTCACTACTTCTACATAACAATTTACTAGAAATTCTATCTAGAACCTGATGAAAAAATGCAAGAATTATAAAGGAGGAAAACAACTATTGTTCCTCATAGAACAAGTGATAATGTTCATGAAAAATCTAAAACAGATTATAGATAAATTATTACATTTATTTAGAATATTTAGCAAGATTGCTGGATATTAAATCAACACACAAATATTGATACAAATACTTGTGATATAAGTATTTCCATGTATCATAAGTAAATAATGAAAATGAAATTTTAAAGATAGTATTTGAAATAGCATAAAATACAAAATAATTAGGAATAAATATAACCAGTGAAGCTTAGGACTTTATTGAGAATTTGATGATATTTTATTAGAAGACATTAGAAAGTTTAAATGAAGAGCCATCTGATTTATATTAATAGAAGAGATATCACTGCAGAATAGTGGGGAATGGGACTGCATTTTTAGTAAACACATTAGGAGAGTTGCATGTCCAAATGTAAAAAAAAAATTAAAGCACATTTATACTAGTCTTACAGTATATACAAATTCATTTCAGATAGATTAAAGCTCTTAATGTGACAGAAAATAATCCTATTAATAATTCTTTAGGTCATATAGGAGCATGTCTTTATGAGCTTGGTGGTAGTAAAGTATATCTTACGTGTGATATGAAAGCATAAACCATAAAAATAATTAATTAATTCAAATAAATTAAAATTCAGAGTTTCTGTTCATCAAAAGACTCCAAAAAGAGAGAGAGAATACTAGGTACAAAGTGGGAGAAGATTTTTGTAACACGTCAGAAAGATGAGTATCTCGAAATACAAATATCACCTACAAATCATTAAGAAACCTTTAACCCACATTGGAAACCAGGCAAACAGCCACCGTAACAAACAATAAATAAACAAAACACGAAGGGGTATTTTCTCATATAAAAGAAATACCAAATGAGTATGAAACATGGTAAATTGCTCAACATCTTTACTTTTCAAGGAAATGTTTGTTAAAAATACAATATGACCTACCAACCAGAGAAAGTCTAAAAATAGCAAATGTTGTGGATAGAAACAATTGAATGCTCAAGTGTAAATCAGTGGGGAAAAAATATTTCCTTGGGAAACATTTTGCCTTTACTAATAAAGGTATAAACTATGCGTACATTTTGACCCAGTATTTCTACCCCTAGGAAACCAACCGAGAGAAACTTTTGTACATATGTAGTAGGACACATTTCAAGAATGCTCATAGTAGCATTTTTTTTTTTTATCAACCCCAAACAAGATACGGTTCTCACAGATTGTGGGATATGCTTAAAATAAAATTCTATATAGTAATGAAAATGATTATCCTGCAGCTAATCAAAATAAAATGTGCAAAAGTTACCCAATAAATGCTGAATGAACCAAGCAATTTACAAAAGCACATATTGTACATAATATAATCCTATTTACAATGAGATTTAAGACCGGAGGAAAGTGCTAAGCCACCTACCTAAGCGGTAAATCTCTAAGGAAACGCAAGCAAAGGGTTACCACAAATTAGGAACGTCATTATGTCCCAAAAGAGACAAAGGGGTTGTTATTAGGAAGAGAGACTTAATGGAGAGGGTTTTGACGATGTTTATTTCTTGACTTGAGTGGTGTTTATATGGGTTTGTCTTCGTTTTATAGTTACTTATTATGCTTTGCATTTAGGCTTTTTGTGCTTTTTTCTGTATAAATACCATTTAACATAATAAAAATAAAAATCAGGCTGGAGGAGCACCTCATACAGGAGCCATGGTGGTCATTCTGTAACCATGAGGAAGCAACGGCCTGAGAGTCAATGCCAGGGACCAGTGGACGGCAGAGTAGAAGGGTGAGTCATGTGTTCCTCTGTAATGTCATCAAGATGCTGGGACAATCTGTAGACTGCTACTTCTGCATTCTGGGGAAGTGAGAAGTAAAGGCCCTTAGGTTAAAGTCACTCCTAGTTGGCCTTTCTGTTACTAATAAAGTCATAACTGATGTTATTCGTGTGTTCTTCAGTTGCATCCTTATTTTTAATGAACATGCCCGGAAGGTTGTGAACAACATAACCATAAACTGGAGACTAATATAGCCCAGGCTCAGATACTCCCAATTAAGAGGAAACTGTCACTCTCAAGGGGGTGAAGTTCAAATATCCAAATGGCTTAGTAATTTAAGAGCTGGACAGCCCTTTACAAGTACTTCAATTGCAGTTACAGCCTGACTATGTTCTCTATTTCTGTAGTCCTATGCTGAGAGACCCTTGGGGTGAGGGTTCCTGTTCACTCATTTATTTATTCACCTGACACCTATTTATTGAATGCACATTAAGTTCTAGATATTGTTCTAGATGTGCTTAATAAAAAATTGCAAACTCTAGAATTGTCTCTATCCTCAGTGAATGATACCTTTTTAAAAGAACAACACACATATGCAATTGCAAATACGATAAATGTCAAGAAAAATAGCCCTGTAAAAAGGTAATATTTTAATATTGCTTATTATGTTCTCTGTAGAAGTATTAGCTCCATTTTTGGAGCTAATACTTTTTGAGCAAATACTTTGGAGCAAATACTTTACTTTTGGAGCAAATACTTCTACAGAGTAGAAGTATTTGCTCCATTTTTGGCAGATACCATCATTCTTCCCATTTAACAGATGGAGCAAACCAAAAACTATGGAAGCCAAGTGAAAGTGGAGCTAGAACGTGTAGTAGCTGGAGTTGAAACACATGGCAGTGAGCTTTGAGAACACCTTGCTGCTAGACCCAGCCATGCCAAGGCAGTTAGAGACCTAGGCGATTTCCTTATTCCTAGCATTTTTAGCACATAGCATATATATTTATATACATATGCACACACACATGCACAAACATGCATATACACATATATGTACCAATTGAATGAATAAACTGTACATTCTGATTCAGTTTATATCACTCTCCTAGGAAGGGAAACGGTTTAAGACTCATGGCTTATAGCTGCGTCTCAAGTTTCTCCAAGGACAAACTGTCCAATGGACAAATTCACAGCAGAATACGTTAGATTCCAGAAGGACACTGGGATTATGAGTGTCTCTACTATTATCCGTACGAGTGCATTTCAAGACAACCCTCAGTGCTAGCCTGGTATAATTGTAATTTGTCTCTTCACCATTGAGGACTTGCTTGGGCAAGACGATAGTAGAGTGCACATGTGGAAACACAAGGCCAGCTGGAGACACACAAATGCATGGATGCCAGTGGCATGTTTGACTCTCCTGTCTGTACAAAGGTCCAGTAGAAGAAACTACTTTTACAGAGTGTCAGTAAACCTGGCGACATCATTTTACAGTTTCAAGGCTTCCTCATTCAGGTTCCAAAAGAAATTAAGTCCCGGTGTCCTGGCCATTAATCCAGTGGTACGAATCAATTGGAGGGCTTAGTTATGTGCCTCTTGCCCTTTAGTTTCTAAGTAAGTCAGTCTGGGGTGGGGCCCAAGAGTCTGTATTTTTACCAAGTTCCCAGGTGTTGCAATGCTGCTGGGTGCTGGGCTGTACTTTGAGAATCGCTGCCGTACCGTACACATTGCATGGGATGAGTTCACTTCTCTCCTATGCATTTGGTACCATATTTATGTGTAATCCTTGGGAAAACTGAGAGAATAGGCATTTAAATCATTTTCTATGTGTTCTGTGAGATATCCTGCTTCTGAAGGGTTGTGTGACCAACCAAGGACTCTCTTCTGTTCTCCAGGTTTAGATACCCAACTATCTACTCAATGTGGCCATTTAGATTTGTAATCAACATCTCAAAAATAATATGTGCAAAACTGAACTTCCCCATGGCTGTAAAAAGAAAGGCTTTTCTTACAATCTCCAGTGTCCCAGTTCCTCTCATATTTTTTTTTTTTTTTTGTTCCATTTGCTCAGGCTCAAAACCTTGAAGTTAAACTTAATTTTGTTCTTTCTCTCAAAGTCTATATTGAATCAATGAGCACATCCTGTCAAACACACTGAATCCGACTACTTCTCTTAATTGGTCTCTCTGTTTCAACCCTGTAGTCTATTCTTATCCCACTGTCCAAAATCTCCCGTGGCTTTCTTTCCATCTCCCTGCAAAGAAAATGCCAAGTCCTGACTGTGACTCACAGAGCTCCCCTCCTGGTTTTTCTCTCCCCAGCCTCTGTCTGGCTTTCTGTTCCTTGGACTGACAGCTATGCTCCTTCCCTGGGAGTCCTTGTACTTCCTAGGATGTATTTCCTTTGGATTGCATCCCTGCTAACCCCCTCTTCATATCTCCTTAGTTTACCCCATCATAGCCTTCATGTTGCTATTCCAGTGATTTTTCCTGACCAGTTTAGCTAAAACAGCAAAGTCCTTGCAAATCTTCTCCTTACCCCAATACCACCTACCCCAATATCTGCCTTATTATTTTTTCCATATGCCATCACCTGTCATAGTATATTTTTATTTGCTTATTGTCTCATGCCACGAAAATAAAGTTTTCATGGGAGCAGAGATTTTTTTTTTTTTGTTGTTATTCCTTATAGCTTTATCTTTAGCACCTAGAACTGTTCCTGGCATGCAGAAGGTTCTCTATTAATATTTTTTGAATGTAGAATTTCAAAGATTGAAAGGCCAAGGTTCAGGGACAAGAAGGCACTATCTTTGGACATCACTGCAATCGGGGTGGTGGGGAAAACCGCCTTCTTAAAATCCCAGGCTGGCATCCTTTCCATTGAGCCCACACCAGGTCTGGGTCTCCTCGGCCTTCATGAAAGAAGTATGACCTCTGTTTGAACTGAAAGAACTTGAGCTTAAAATAACTGTGGGTCATGGCCTTCCCTGGGCCCTCTTCCTTCCTGCAGGGCCCGGGGTTGTTCTCATAGCCGTTCCCCAGAGGACAGCAGCAGTGTGGCGTACACTGGAGGGTCCCTGGGAAGACAAGCGCTTGCATTCCTAAGACTGTGAGAGGAGCCCAATCCCAGGGCCTGTCCCATGTGACTGGAGGAAGTGGCCTGGCTGATATTTCAAGAAGGGCTGGGTCATGGGACCATGTCACTGCTTGGATTTGTCTTCTGCTGACTGTTGGGACATCGCTGGCAAGAAGCATCAATTGCATGATTCACTGTCAGCCCAGGGCTTGAATCCTGCCAAAATTCCATCTCCTGTTCTAGCGCTGCCTGTCACCTCTGGTCGTTTGTTCATTCATTCTGCAACTATTTTTTTTTTTTTTCACACTATCCCTCAACCCTATGCTAGGTGAGCACTCCTGACAAATTCTGAGCAATACTGATACAACCCCTGATCTCAAAAGCTTTTTAAAAAAGCTGGTAACAGTCTCACTGATAGATGACATTTGGGACTTTCATTACAATGTAGGAAATAAGAGAATCAGAAGTAGAGGGAAGGGCAAGAGGTCTCAGAGACTCTGATCTGATCCTCACATCTCTTACTTTCCAGTTGAGGAAATTGAAGCTCAGGGATTGTTCCCTTTTGTGTCCTTGAAGAGTGAGCTGATGATGGGGGCCACAGTGCCTCTGTGCCCTAGGGTAGGGACACATTACTGTGTGCATGGCTTGATTCAAGAAATAGTTCTTTTCCTCTTCTCTTCTCTTCTCTTCTCTTCTCTTCTCTTCTCTTCTCTTCTCTTCTCTTCTCTTCTCTTCTCTTCTCTTCTCTTCTCTTCTCTTCTCTTCTCCTCTCCTCTCCTCTCCTCTCCTCTCCTCTCCTCTCCTCTCCTCTCTTCTCCTCTCCTCTCCTCTCTTCTTTCTTTTCTTTCTTTTCTTTCTTGCAGCTCCACAAGTGAATAGTACCTAATTTATAATAATTATCTCTTATGGATCATAAATGTGTATAGCACATGCAGCAGTTGAAAGTTGATGTTTGTAATTTGATAACAGGTATATTAAACAATGCTCAACAAAAAGGCCTGGCAACCAGTGGCGGGAGCAGGGATAGTTCTCATGAATTTCCGCAAGACCCCCAGCACTTAAGGACACAGACTGCTCCCTCTCCCAGGGCACCGTCCCGGCCGGCCGTACATTCTCATCTGAACAAGAGATGGGAAGCTCGACACAGAAAGCCCGTGTCACCAGCTGGGCAACCCGCTGATAAATGAACGGAGTCCTCTGATGTGCACTGGTGTTCTAGCTTTCCTCTCTCCTCCATGAACCCTCTATTTAAAGAAAGCAACGGAGGAATGAGGAAAGCTCAAGAGCATTAAAAAACAACGGAGGTTTCTACGACACACACTGTTACAAAAGAGGAAAGTGCTCCTTTTTTTCCTTCTCTGAGTTTTTCCAGGTGAGAGCTGGAGCCACATTCATCTTGGTCTCCCTATTGCCAGGTAGAAAGGCTGTCACAGAGCTGCTGCTCAATGCATTTAGAACTGAATTGTTTCAGTATTTATTTTCATTGTGAGCTCCTTGAGGATGTTTAGGGGTCATTCATCTTCAAACACCAAGCACTAGGTTGTGGTCTCACACATACATATCTCTCAGACAATAATAATTCCAGTCTGGCAGGGCGAACTCACTGGTGGAATGCTAGTTGTGCAGAAAATGAGTGTGATAGATTGCGAAAGTTGGCCAACATTTCTCCCCTCCCTGTATCCACATCCCTTGCAAGATGAGCTTGCAACATCTCCCTTAAAACAGCGGCGTGATTTTCTACCCCAATAGTTAACCTGCCCTTATAACTTTCTTTAGCCAATACAATGCAGTGAAAGGGCCCTGTGACTCTTATGAGACTTTTAGCTATGTGACGTTAGAGACTGTCATGCAAAGAGTTACAACATGTACTTACATTACACCAATGTGCCAGCTGCTAAGATAGGAAATAAGGCCTGACTGATGTGTTAAATTTGATAGATTGGGAGGGTCACCTGGCACTTCGTGTAGTAAAGCATCCTGAGGCCCCATCAGTGATGTTGACCATGGCTGAACAGGAGGATGGGGAAGGAATGGTGGCATCGTGCCATTCAATTCCCAACAATGTCCTGCTACCTGATGGCCATGGATTTAAGCACTGGGGTAACAAAGACACAGAATACATGGTTCCTACCACGAAGCCCATGTTAAAGATCTCTTTGCACTATAAGATGAAGTTGTGTGGGAACTTTGCATTTAGGAATTAGAATTCTCTGCGAAGTACTCAATGAGTACCTGTCATAGAATCTCTGTATTGTACCTAGAATTGTACTAAGTCATTTAAGCTGTGGTATTCAAACTGGGGGAATGGGTATCACTGAGGGTTCTCAAACAACTGCCGAGCATGTGAGGGCAAGGATAGCTCCAGTCGGTCCATGCTCAGATCCATCCACATGTACTCTTCCCCAAACTGATCTGCCTAACAGAGTGTCTGAGGTCTACCCCGCTCTCCTTGCCCCCCACCTTTTCATACTTGTCCTTCTTCTGCAATTAAAATATGTGCATTCTGAATCTTTTTATGGTACATTTTCCCAACGTGTGAAAATATTCCAGACTTAAAGCAAAGGGATAAATAGAAAATGTATCTCTCTGAAAGGAGCATCCTTTTAGAGCAAAGCAAAGTGAACATCCATAAGAAATATCAGCTTCTTACTGAATCTAGGTAACCAAATCACAGCAAGACCTTCTTCTCTCCCTCTCACTGTCTCTCTCTCATCTCTGTCTCTTTGTGTCTTTTTCTCTCCCTCCTTCTTTTTGTCAGAATGAGAATCCAGAAGTGTGTCTTGACGGTAATGAATATTAACATATTTATTTGAATTTTTATTATGAGTCAAATTTCTTCTCCAATTGGCTTTATGGTAGATATTTTCCATGTACTGGGTAAACTAAATTTGCAAATCTAAGGTTTCTTTTAAACTAGATTTATATTTTCACAGTCTATATTAACTACATATTTAAACAACATATAATACCAAGAAAGTATAATATTTACAACTATTTGTAGTTATAAAGAATATTTTAGATGCCAATTTAAAAACGTTTGAAAATATATGTCATAGCCAGCCTCCAAATATCGAGTGATCCTTGCCTCATGGAATTCACACCCTTGGGCAATAGTCTCACACAGTGAATCACAGTGGGTTGTGTGACCAACAGCATCATACAGGTGACAGGGTGGGACTTTGGAGGCAGGTCATTAAAGGCATTGTGACTTCCTCCTTGCTCTCTTGGGCCATTTGATAATATTTAATACCAATAGCTAACATTTTCAGAGCCCTTCCACCATGCAGGAAACGTGCTAAGTTGCTCCCAGGGGAGCTGTAGCAGGTAGCAGAGCGTAACTCCAAATCACACTCGTACTGAGTTTAAGGTACAAAGAGACATGTCTAGGAAATGGAAGAGTAAGCTCGCTAGGAAATCCTAGGTCTACGTTTGCAAAGTAGACAGAGAAGCCACCCAGGAAGGGAAGAAGGCAGAAGCACAGTCATTTGTCCCAGTAACAACCAACATGAAAGTGAGGAAAGCCCAGGGCAGAGTCCCAGCCTGTTCTGATATCAGGGTTCTGAATAGTGGTTGGGGAAAGATCAGACCCCAAAATGTGCCACATCTTGATGACCCTCTCTATGTATCTCAGGATCTAATAATCAATGTTTCAATTATTAATAAGTAGTACACACTGCATCTTCTAACATCTTGTCATCACAGGCTTGGATTTCTTTTTATCAATTGTGATCTTATAAATTTGTTAAAAAGAAGCCAATTTTGCAGAGTATATGCAGAGGGAATGACTTCTTCTTCTGCAAGACCCCACTCCCTTCCCTATTTTTAGCTCAATGGTAAGCTAAGATGGGGCCCTGCATTTAAGTCAAGTCTACTTTTTCTCTTCTGAACTGAGTTTTAGATAGTAGAAGATTAGATCTAGAGAATCAATTAACTGTCAACAAATAAACATTGACACAAATTACTCAGCAAGTCATTAAGTTCCTTCATTAAACGACTTAGTTCAGGACAAATAATCAAAAAGGGCACTGGGCTTGACAGTGTCTTTACATTTTTACATCATATGATGTGTTCATGTTTGTGTAAAACACAAAAAAAAACATTCTATCAAAGGAAATCTTCTGACTTTATTGTAATGTTCATTAACATTTCTCATTAAATTGGTAGTGATGCCAACGACATCCTTTGCTTTACCATTATTAGAGCATTTTTACACTAGGTGTACTTTTCAACATAATTTTATGAGTCAGGAAGTATCCTTTCATTTTATGGTTGTGGAATCATGACTCAGGGAGAAGGTGTGTAGTAGTACAGGTTGTGCACTGCACAATTCCAAAGAGTGCCCTTCACGTATTAATGAATCATGTGCCCAAAGTCGCACAGATAGCTAGTGACAGAAACAACATTTGAACCCACCTTGATCTCTAATAACAACCCTCATTTTTTTCAAAATCAGATGTCCTTCTGCTGCTTTTTATTTCTTTTGCAATGCAGTTTTTGTTTGTTTGTTTGTTTACTGAAAAGGGAGGTGAGCGTGGGACTTAAAGAGAAACAACGAAACTTTTGAAAAACCGAACCCTTTCCAAACTTTTCCATAGAAGAAATGTGGGAAGGAGGGGAGGGTTGTGTGGAGCGGCAAGGAGCTACAGGGTTATTTGAGTTAGAAGGGAGAATTTACCATTTAAAAGGTTGGGGACAGAAGACAGCCACTGGTGTCAGTGGGGAAGAATTCTATCGAGACAGCTGCAAAAGCAGTTGAGGCCATTTGAGATTCAGAATCTCCTTGTCTAATGTTGGATTTTGCCCGCACATTTGTTTAAGGTCATCCCTGGTGAAAAAGGACCCCACACATGTGCAACGAAGAATGAAAGGACTAAATACCACAGCCAGCGAGGTGACACTTGTGCCTGGCATTTAAAGGGGATCAAGGAGGGCCAGCAGGCAGCCACGGTTAGATTTGCCATTTCTGCCCAGGCCAGGAGCGCAGGGCCGGGAGCCTGCCCCCTACAGGGAATTAGTGGAATTGCAGGTAGGACAGTCTGGACTTATTGGTAACATATTTACAGCAGAAATACAACTTTAATCTTGTAGAACATGTGGCAGCCATTTGTATGAATCGACACCCCTGTTAAGTACCATGGTTTTTCACTTGCAGGAAGATGCTGGTAATTATAAAGCTTCCCTTGTTTTTTTGTGCAGCGTTTTTGTGTTTTTCTCCAACCACACCCTACCCTCAGGTCTACTTACACACTCTGACATTTACAGTAAACAGGATTAGCCTCAGCGAACCCAGTGTGGCTAGCAGATGGTTTTAATGAACTGTGTCTTAAAGAGAAAGGATTTAGGAGTAACACGAAGACGATTTACGCTGAGTGGAGTAGACGACGTTCGGGCTCAGACTTGGCTGCAGCACCCACTCCCCAACCCTGTCTGTCTTCCTTTTTCTTCTTCCTTGAATACGTTCTTCCTTTCTTCTTCTTCTTTTTTTCCCCCTTAGAGACTCCCAGGACAAACATTTATTCTACTAGTCTTTGGCACTTTAGTATCTGCGTGTAAAAGAATATGAACCCCGCTCTCCTAAATGAGGCTGGATTTATGTCCTGCCTTATTTGCTGAACTTTTATGGCACCTGCAATACATACGAATATCAATAGCTTCCACATATTGATCACTCACTAGATTTCCCATACCTATGGGGTGTCCTCATCAAACCTCCGCAGGAATCCGTGTGGTAGAGATCATTATGCCTGCTTTGCAGATGAAGAAACCGGACTGAGAATCATTAGTGATGCCGACGATTACCCTCCTAGTCACTATTGTATACCACAGGACAGAACTTGTGCAATGACAATCACAGTAAAAGACCCAGAGAGCAACATGTGGAACTCACAGAAAGAAATTTGGTCATTTTTAAAGGGCCCTAAGGCTCTGTAGTGATTGGACAACTGCTAATCCATTTAACAGGTCCCAGGAGGGGACTGGGAAGAGACTTGGACCTCACCATCTTCATCAGCTGAGCTGACCCTCATAGAACAAGTACTTATTTGAATGCTTTGTGTGTGTTCACTCATGTAATTGTTGCCAACGGTCTTACAGAGGGGATCCTGTTATTGCCCTGATTTGATGGTGAGCTTGAAACGCAGAGAAGTTAAAAACTGCTCAAGGTCATGCAGCTAGTAAATGACAGATTCTGCATTTAAATCTGGAATGGAGGCTGTGTTCCCAATTATTACACTGTGTACAGAGAGAGGGAGGAGAGTGTCCACCTCAAGGCATGAAGTCTTTGTCCCAAGCTGTAGCTGAGGACAGTGTGGACAATTTACAGGTAATGTACAGGTAACAGGATTAGAATGTTTCCAAGGGTGCTTAGGGATGTTTCTCATGAAATAGAAGAAGTCACTTAGAATCACCGTCTAGATCCCATAAACATAGAATAGAGGAAGGAGTTCAAGGTTCTAGTGGTCCTGACTCTAATATCCACCAACAGAAGGAGAGAGATGGCTGTGCCAAAAAGAGAATGGTATCTGCAGTGGGCTCAATGGTGGCCCCAAAGATATCAGGCCTTAAACCCTGCAGCCTGTCCATGTTGCCTTTTATGTTAGAACTCTGCAGATGCGATTCAATGAAAGATTTTATGATGAAGAGATTTTCATGGATCATCAGGTGGATCTTGCACACCACCATGAGTGCCTTCTACAGAGAGAGGCAGAGGGAGAACAGACCCACAGAGGGGATGACCATGTGAAGAAGTTGGAGTATTGTGGCTATAAGCCCAGGAGTGCTGCAGCCACCAGAAGCTGGAAGTGACAAGGAACAATTGGGGGATTTCTCTTGAGGGAGAAGAAGAAGAGCCTCTTGAGGGAGCTTGGACCTGCTGATATCTTGATTTCAACCCAGTAATACTGATTTTGAACTGTTGGCTTCCAGAACTATGAGAGAATAAATTTCTCTTCTTTTTAAGCCAGCATGTGGTGACTTGTTACAGCAGCCACAGGAAACTAATACAGGCTCTTAGATTGTGGGCAGAGAGGGGTTTTGCTGAAGCCATAGGAACCTGCTCTCCTCTGGCCGGGCCTCATCCCTACTTACTCATACAGTTCACACAGGCAACTGTCATCCCAGGGGCACATCCACAGGCTTGTAGGCCCTTTCCAGCCATCACTCTGTTGCCATGACTACTTTAGATGCATCCTCATCCTATTCAAGGTGTGCACCAGAATCTTGACTTTGTATCTATTTCTGTATTGATCAAGTTCCTCCAGAGAGACAGAACCAATAGGACACACATATATAGAAAGGGGGATGTATTTTAAGACATCGGCTCACAAGATTGTGGAGGCCGGGAAGCCCAAAATCCACAGGGTGAGCTGGCAGCCTGGAGACTCAGGCAAGAGCTGATGTTTCAGTTCAAGTCCAAAGGACATCTTCTGTCAGAAGTCTTTGCTCTAGCAAGACTTCAACAGACTGGGTTTTCTCTCTCTCACATTGTGGAGGACAATCTGCTTTACTCAATTCCTGACAATGTAAATGTTAATCTCATTCAAAAACACTCCCACAAAAACATCCAGGATGATGTTTAACTAAATGTTAGCTGGGCGCTGTGGCCCAGCTAAGTTGATCCATAAGATTAACCAACACAATTTCTTACCTCTTCCCATTGGACTTGAGAGCTTAGCTTGGTTTCTTTAACTCAACCCCCAAGCCCCTTGCTATCACCTAAGGACTCTGGTACAAGCTCTCATCCACCAGTTGGAATCTTTTCTTCCAGTTTCCCTGGATGAGACCCCGAGTCAAGCCCGTGGCTGGCTTTCTCCAAGGTCTGGCCATTGGTGTGATTTCCTGCATCACTGATGACAAGCAACTAACCCTTGGATGCGGAAAGGTAAGGACGTGGAAAAGACTTGCAGGTCAAGGTTCATGAATAGATTGCCACTTCAATGGCATTTCCTAGTCACCGAGTCAGATGCAGAGATGGAGAGACACACCCGTGCTCTCAGAATGCGTCCACCTGGCTCCCTGCTGAGCACAGAAGACAAGTCTATGATGAATGTCCCCTAATCTGCATTTGTAAAGCATCCAGGAATCCAGCAGCCACCTCAGGAAGGAGAAATGTCTTGTGTTTTAGGAAAGTCTCACCTATGGTGGAAAAACAAAGCAACAGTAGCAATTCTTCACTTCCGTCTTCAGGAGGCTCCTGTGTGTCAATGTCTACATCTTCTGCAGCTCCTGCCTCACTGTATAAGAGTCAGGATTTTGTACGATAGTGTTGGCTTTACCTTACTTGATTAGCCCTCATTTTTCAAATGAAATTTACACCCGTAACTTAATTTCACAAATATAACTGATTTTTTTTTTTAATGGATTTCAAACCAATGCTTTATCTATTTCAAATCTCCTGCAGAAGACAGCATAGTACAGTCAGAAAGACAGAGGTTGGAAGGCAGAGGCCTCAGCTTTCACCCTGGCATGTTCATCTAGACTAAACATCGATGGGCATGTCACTTAACTTCTCTCACAGGGCCAACTTACTCATTAGGCACAGAAAGCACAGGGCTGGGCATTCAAGAGTCCATGACAATGTTTTAATTTATTTTAAAAAGTTAGAAGAAAAAATGAACTTTTTTCTTCTAAAAGTTCATTTTTTCTTCTAACTTTTGTTAGAAGAAAATTTTTGTTTTCACGTCTATACAGTGTAAAATATGATTTTATGGAGGAAGAGGCCCACAAAGGCAACAGTACCTAAGGTCCAAGAAAGTCATAAAGCAGCCTTGCTTTCTGGGCTCAGTTTCCTTATTTGTAAAAAAGGGGCTGAATATGACTAGAGGTTCCCATGACAGAATTCTAGGACTCACAGGCATTTGAAAGGCATTGCTGGAGGTCTGCAAATTCATTTTGATATTCTATAAATCCCAAAAGTTATTGTAAAGTTAACTGTTGCAAACTTCTCTTATGTGGAAAGTTCATTAATTTTGGAATGAATCAGACCTGGGTTCAGATCTTGGGCATCAGGTCTTTATCTGCTGTGTGGATTTAGACACACTTATCAGTAGTGAGTCTCAGGTTTGCACATAGCACAGGTACCCCACGCCTGGTAGGATCTCCACAAATAATACTCCTATATTTAATTTTTTGTTGCTTTAGGTTTGAAATTTATCAACTGGATGTGGTAACAAGCTACCTTACACTGAACATCTACTTTAGCAAATTATCGAATAATAAAATTTGAGGAAATGAAGGAAAATAACCAATAATTTGAGAGACTGTCTTGCTTTTTCTTTTATTTTCCTATGAACATTCCTGCTCGTGTTAAGTGGAATAAAGTTTGATGACTCTAAAGTTAATTTATTTACTCAGTCACTAGATCAAATAAGGTAGAAATGCTGGGACTGACTTAGAACTGAGTTTTATTAAGGAAGCAGTAAGAAAGCTAAGAGAGTGAATGATTACATCAAAGTTGTTATGGACTGACGTGTGTCCCTCCCCCAAATTCACATGTTGAAGGCCTAACCTCCACTGTGACTGTATTTGGAGGCAGGGCCTCCAAGGAAGTAATTAAAGTTAAAAGAGGTCATACAGGTAGGACCCTAATATGATAGAAGTGATGTCCTTATAAAAAAGGGAAGGGACAGGGATGTGCAAGGACAGAAAAAAGGCCATCTGCAGCCACAGTGACGAGGTGGCCAACTGCAAACCTAGAAGAAAGGCATCAGAAGAAACCAACTCTGCTGGCACCTTGATCTTGGACTTCTAGCCTCTAGAACTCTGAGAAACAAATGTCCATTGTTTAATCCACCCAATCTGTGGTATTTTGTTATGGCAGCTCAAGCTGGCAACTACAGAACCTGACTGTGTCCCCAAACCGCGGTGGCACAACAATGAGGACCGAGCACCAGCATCGCTGAGATGGGGGCCCTGGGTGGTGGGCATCTGCTCCAGGTGAGGACCCAGGAGATGTGCGTGGCTCAGGGCACTCTGGTGTGAGGGTGATAGTGCAGAAATAGCAGAGGCTGTGGGACGGCATGAAACCTTAAGAGGTTGGGAGGATTAAAACTCTCACGCTGGGCGGCAAAGCTGGGTAGGTCATGGGATACAGAGGTAGGGCTCTCTGGGGGTGGGAAATCTATCGCAGTATTGTGGTGAGATTCTCTTCACTCCCAGACTGCAATTTCTCAGCCCTTGGTTGCTTCAGCAGTTCTCGGATGCTTTTTTCATCTGGCTTTTCAGTTCTGCACAGAAGGATTGTTTGTCTGCCACCTCTCATATCGCTAGAAGACAAAGTCAGGAGACGGTGGCTTTCTAAATATGGGGTTCATAAAGGAAAGAATTAATAGGAGGAGAACCTGGAGTGAACTGGTTGGGTATTAATAAATGGTATGACTCAGATGGCCTTTCTGTGTGATAGTTTATAATTCTCCTTATACTTACATCTAAATTCCTAAAAGACATACATTTTAATCAGTTCATGGTGGAAATAGCTTTTAATAATGAGGCTATGTGGCATGATGGAAGCAGCAAAACTTTTTGCAATAAGATAGTCAGGTTCCTGACCGGACACAGTGGCTCACACCTGTAATACTAGCAATCTGGAATGCTGAGGTGGCGGGATTGCTTGAGGTCAGGAGTTTGAGACCAGCCTGAGCAAGAGTGAGACCCCTGTCTCTATTAAAAATAGAAAAAATTATCTGGGCAACTAAAAATAGAAACAAAAATTTAGCTGGGCATGGTGGGGAGCACCTGTAGTCCCAGCTACTTGGGAGGCTGAGGCAGCAGGATTGCTTGAGCCCAGGAGTTTGAGGTTGCTGTGAACTAGGCTGATGCCACGGCACTCTAGCCTGGGCAACAGATGAGACTCTGTCTCAAAATAATAATAAAAAAAAAAGACAGTTAAGTTCTTGTCCCTTTTACCAACCAACTAGGAAACATTAGTGACTTTCTTTCACATCTCTGAGCCTTAGTTTTTTTTTCTCTTTCACACAGCTTGCTTGCTCTACTAAGATTTATACCTAAAGCACCAACCATAATTTCTGGTGTAGTTTATATGCTTGATTGAAGTTATTTTCTTCAACCTTATTCAAAGGTTATAGTGTCTTGTGTTTCCTTCCGTGGCCACTGGTTTACGTGAGCTCTCATACTGTTTCGTCTTTGCCATTCTCAAGGGAACAGGCAGTTCTGATATTTTTTTCTTCTTTTGTTACGACTGAATATTATTTATTATTTAGATTTATAAGCCAAACCCTTTTGCAATAAAGTCACTTCAGGGCACACACACAAGGTTAAAAGCTTTAGGTCAAATACACAGAACTATAAAAATAAACAGCTAGAGTACACAGTAGAAATATTATTTAAAGAGAAGTAGTGACTTCAACAGAGTGGTCCTTTCAGTGGAAGTCATTTGAAAAGATACAAAGATGAATGAATCTCATGGAGCTTTCCAGTTGTTTAATTAAGGAATTGGAAAAAATAACCCACCCCTAAGAATTTGCTTCAAAATTTCAGTTAAGCCAAATAGGGCAGACAGCCAGACCTTACCCAATGCAAATGTTCATTAGTGTATTAATGTTTCTCAAAACAGACATGAGAGAAAATTCACACATCCCAGAAAGCTGGGAGCAAACTTTCTACAATGCTACCTTATGCAGCTATTCCAGAAAAATGTTGGGGACAACATCTGAAAAGGGACTGAGTTGGGAGGACAATGCAATCTTTCCTGGCCTCTCCATTCTCTTTCCTGTGCCTTCTGTTCTCTCAGTAGATTTTCTTACAAAAGTTAGAAGGCTTGATTTGATTTTCTGTTTACATATCTGTGTCTTCCACTCTCTGAGCTTCTTACAGAAGGGACTTCTCTATATTGTTTCCCCATGTGCAGTTCTTGGCACATGTCGCCCTCTGTAAATATTTATTGCATAACTGGACAAATGAAGACTGGATATGGGCACTTTTCCACAGGAGATGCTTTTTGCAAAGCTCAAATTATTAGGTAGGATGTTTGTGTTTCAACAACCTGTGAAGCTTTGAAAACAGGAACTAGCTCAGGAGGGTAGAGGCAGCCCAAACTGGGTCTGTTTGCATTTTAGCTTACCCAAGTGTCCATGCTGCATTTGCAAGCATTGGAAAAGAAAACACAGAACTCTACCTGAGAATGATGCAGGGGCAGCCCACGGGGAGTCAGGTGCTCTGAACCATCACGTTATTCTGGGACCCATGTCTCACAGCACCCTGGGTTTCAGGTTTCCTATCTTCCACTGATTAATTTTTAAGTTGCAGGATATTCATTCAACAGAGAATCATTCATAAATTCTTGCTGAGCAGACAGATTGTAAAAGTGCTCTTCTCTGGAAAAAGGCAGGGCCCTTTCAGTTTGAAATCGTGATGGTTAACAGCAGCCTTCTGGACCTAGTGCTTGGGTTTCATTTTAGCTTTAGATTTACTAGCTGATGATCTTGGGTAAGTCACTGTATGCCTCAGTTTCTGCACGTGTAAAACAGGAATAATATTAGTATCTCTCATAAACCTGTTGTAAACATTCAATGAATTAATATGTGCAACCCACTTAGATCAATGCCTGGTGCCTATTGAGTGCTCTATACATTTACCTCTATGTCTGTACCTGCTTTAATAGTTTTTTTCTTATTATTATGATTATGATGACAGTATAGCAATACTATTATAATTATTCTAAAGCTATCATACTTTTTTAGAATCTCCCTCAGGTCAGTTGCTATATAATCAATGTATAATATACAAAACCACTTAATAATGTTGGTGTCATTATTTCTATTTTGCAGATAAGAAACAGTCTCAGTGTTAAAAGGTAAATTACCTAAGGCCACAGCATCAGTCAGAGGAGAAATAGAATGTGGGCCCCAGCCTTTCTGCCATAATTCATTGCTGCTCCACTTCCCTGGGTTCTTTCCACTTCTCTGATGATTAGTCACTGCAGCTCCTAAGTGCTGATTTCCACAGGTGATAGGTCTCTGATCAGCTGTCCCAAGGCTCTGACTCAGCTACGCAGGCCTGTCTCATAGTCTCACTGCCACTGTCCAAAGTCACTTACCCAGAAAGGCCTGGACTATGAGAGAATACCTTACAACAACACTTGTGCTCTTGGAAAACATTAAAGTAAAAGTCAAGTGCAGAACGATTTAGTATAAACGAGCTGCAGAGAACAGACTACAACCCAGCATGGCATGTCAACACTTGAGCTCCATTACCACCATGGTATTGACCAAATATTCTGAAATTAAAAAAAAAAAAAAATTGGTAATTGCTCTGCCTCTCTGGGTCTTGGTGTCTCCATACATAAAATGAGGAAATTGGATTCACAAGCTATAAGGACTCTTGCAGCTCTAACATTTAAGACTTTGTTGTTATGTTAGTTCATTCCTTCATTCTAGGCCATTATTGTCCAATAGAACTTTCTGCAAGGATGGATATATTCAACTCTCCAATACAGTAGCAAATAGCCACATGTAGCTCTTGTGGAATTGAAACACAGCCAGTGCACCTAAGGAACTGAAGTTTCAATTTAATTTATTTGTAATTAGTTAAAATTTAAATAGCCACATGGAGCTAGTAGCTACCACAAGGAATAGCATAGTAGTCTAGACAGTAGTTGAGATTTAAGAGTATTTCTATTCAAGACATTGTATGAAACTCAAGAGTGATGTAAGTATTATTAATAAAAATACAACAAACTTCACTCCTCAAGGATCACAGAGTCTGCGACAGAGCTATGAAGCACAGAACCACGCTGTTCAGTATGTACCTCTGTGTGATGTTTCTGCTCTCATCTCACCTCGAAACCTGCTTTCGAGAATCCAAGACTTATTTTACCTCCTCAATCCAGAGGGCTACTTCTTTTCCTGCCATTCCAAAGCACATGGTCTAGCCATTAACTAATCCATGTGTGCTGTGATCTCCATTAGGGTAGGGGTCTTTGAATAATTCGTGTATTGTTATAGTTGTGGCATCTAGAAAAGTACCTGGAGCTTAGTAAGAGTTTATGAATTTGTTAGATTAATTAATTAATTCAATACACTTCACTGAAAATTTACTGTAGCCTGGGCACTGAGTAGGTGGGGACACAGAAGTTAAGGAAGACACGAATGGAGCTTATAGTCCAGTGAAGGACAGGGGTGGGGACACAGTGGTCGTAACTGGTGTTTCAGATGTTACCATAGGGACAAATGCAAGGTGTTCTGGGAGCACAGAGGGGTGTCTAGCATATTTCTCATGTTGCACATATTATATTAGATTTGGGATTATTTCTTTATCATTTATTTTTATTATGCTAATTGAAAGGTGGTGAGCTAGTGAAAGCCAGGACCATTTTTAGTTTTCTTTGCAATTCTAGAAATGGGCACAGTGCCTATCCTGAGGTATGGTGATTCATATCTGTTTGTTGATTGAGTGTGTTAGTGATACAACCAAAAAATAGCAACATATGAATACTAAAGGTATGGATAAGTTGTATGAAACTTTAGAAGAATGAGACAGTGCTTTTGGTTGGTAGAATGCAGTGGTTTGAATGGTGGCCTCCAAAATGATACATCCACACTCTAATCCCTGGAACCACTTTATATTACCTTATATGGTAAAAGGGAAAATGTTATCTTATTTGGAAAGAGACTCTTTGGAGACGTAATTAAGTTAAGGATCTAGCAAGGAGGAGTTTATCCTGGATTATTCAGGTGGACTCTAAATGCAATCACATGCACTCATATATTGTCCTACAGACACACAGAGGAGAAGGCACAGGGACAGATGAGGTGGAGGCAATGTGACCAGGAGTCACATGTTGGAGCAGTGGGGCGGGGTGATGGTTAATTTCTTGTGTCAACTTGGCTGGGCCCTAGTGCCCGTGTATTTGGTTAAGCATTGTTCTGGATGTTTCTGTGCAGGTTTTTTTTTTTTTTTTTTTAGATTAACATGTAAATCTGTGCACTTTAAGCAAAGCAGATTCCCTCTATAATGAGGGGGAGGGACTCACCCAGTCAGAAAGGAAGACTGACCTCCCCTGAGGGAATGGGAACTGTGCCAATATATTACCTTCAGACTCTAGCAGCAGCTCTTCCTGGGGTCTCCAGCCTGCTGGCCTGTCCTGCGGATTTTGGAATTACCAACATCCATGATAACAGCTAATTCCTCAAAATAAATCTATCTATCTATACACACACACACACACACACACACACACACACACACAGTTGTCCGTTGAACAACAGGGATTTGAACTGCATGGGTTCACTTATATGCGAATTTAAAAAATATATATATATTGGAAAAATTTTCAGATATTTTTGACAATTTGAAAAAAACTTAAAGGTGAACAATGTAGCCTAGAAATATTTTTAAAAATTAAGAAAAAGTTATATGTGATGAATGCATCAAATATATGTAGACGCTAATCTACATGTTAATTGACTGTTTATGCTATTGGTAAGTCTGCCCGTCAGCTGTAGGCTATGAGCAGTTAAGTTGGGGGTATTTTTGACTATGTGTGTGTCGTGGACAGTGTCCCCAATCCCTGTGTTGTTCAAGGGGCAACCATATGTATATCCACACATCCCATTGGTTTCCCTGGAGAACACTGACTAATATAGGCCACAGGCCAAGCAATGCTGACAGCTACTGGAAGCTCAATGAGGCCAGGAAGAGAATCTTCCTTAGGGCCTGTGGAGGGAATGCAGCCTCCCAATACCTTGGTTTCAGACTTCTGGCCTCCAGAATTGGGAGAAAATAAATTTCTGAAGTTTTGAGTTTGTGGTAATTTTTACAGCAGCCATAGGAAAATAATTTAAGGGCTAGGGATGAACAAGGAACATGGCATTTGAATCTTATTTTGCAGGTTAGGGAGTGTTGTACACGGGCACAGGCCTGTAGGATGTGACAAAGCATTCAAAGGGGAGCCCACAGCTGGTGCAAAGGCTGAGCAGAAAATACCCAGCTTGTGTGGGGGCAGTTAGTCATCGGCAAGTGCAAAGTAGGGGAAGATGGGTTTGCAAAGGAAATTTTGGAAATATCCTTTTGAGGATGAATGTAGGCCAAATGCTTACAGATTTTGTATTGTCTTTTATTTTTCCTTTTCCTGGAGACCATGAAAATCTATT
Organism: Mirza zaza; assembly: GCA_008750895.1. Taxonomy (NCBI): domain Eukaryota; kingdom Metazoa; phylum Chordata; class Mammalia; order Primates; family Cheirogaleidae; genus Mirza; species Mirza zaza. The sequence continues at coordinate 78,035 of VSMD01007848.1, read as the reverse complement.
AGATATTTTTGTCAGAGAAGAGAGATGATTAGAATAATTCTTTATGGAATTGATTCAGTTGCATATTAGATCGATTGGCTAAGTCTTGCCTGGTGGGAGGCAGGTCAGGGTTTCTGACAGCTGTGCAGGACAGACGCCACAAGGGCCCACGTTGTGAGTGCATTGTTCTCTGTTTACATGCGGCAATACAGGCAAAACTGGGTCCATGACATTTCCTTCTAGTTCAAAAGGGAGTGATTTTAATAGAACAGCAAGACTTTCTTAGGATCGTTTAAAGCCTTACTATTTCCTTATACATTACCTTTACTGTGCTCATATCTTTGAGTTGTAGATGCATCTAAACTATTTTATAACTGAAAACACTTAGGCAATTAGTGATTAGCTATAGTCTTTGAGATCATAAATTCTAACAATGTCAGGTTGGAATTGAATCCAAGACACATACATGTTCAATGCTTTTTTTTTTCTTTGAATGAAACCCTAATGATGACATACTAGTTGTCATTTACTAAGTATTAATATATTAGCCTGTTTTCTGTTGCTTATAACAGAATATCTGCAACTGGATATAAAGAAAAGGAAATTATTTCTTGCAGTCAGGGAGGCCAAGAAGTCCAAGGTCAAGGGGCCGCATCTGATGAGGGCCTTCTTGCTAGAGGGGAGTCCTGAGGTGGTGCAGGACATCACATGGTCAGGGGACCGAGCGTGCTACAGTGCTCAGATTTTCTCCCATTTCTTATAAAGCCTCCAGTTCCTCATCCATGATAGCCCATCAATCCATCAACTCATTAATCCACAAATGGATTAATCCACTCATGAGGGCTCTGCCTCTAAAGGCCCCACCTTTCAATACTGCCACATAAGGGATTAAGTTTCCAGCACATGACAGTTAGGGGGTCCATTCAAACCACAGCAGTGAGCTTGAGCCAGATACTGAACTCAGTAAGTTGCACACATTAGCATATTTTAATACTCATAACATTTGTGCAGTATTTGGGCTACTATTACCTCTTTTTCACAAATTAAAGGACCAAACTTAAGAGATAAATTAACTTGTCCAAGGGCACACAGCAAGCAAGTGGCAGAGGTAAGCTAAGCACACAGGTCATCTTGGGATAGTCTCTAGCCTGAGGAATAACAAATTCCTGATTGGATTTGTTGGCCAAATTAAAACTCTATGAGCAGATCAGATTTTTCAGAAGTCCACTAGCTCTATGTTTCTGGTTTAGATGCAGAAACATACTTCTCCAGAAAATCATTGAATTCCACAGAGAATTTATTTTATGCAGTTGGGACCAGCAATCCAGACCTTTTATCTGGGGCCTGCCTCTTACACTTGTTTCTATTTATCTCACCAATATATCTGCAGACATTGAAGATTAGAGAGCATGAAGTCTCTTTTGAAATAATTACCTGACCCTGTTATCTTAAAAGACTCGCAGACTCCTAGGCATTTTTTTGAGCAGTGGTGGGTGGTATAATCAGCCTCAACATTACTAAGTGTTATCCTGCTAGCATTAATAAGACCCAAACAGCAGTCTTTATTCCTCTGCTGAAATGTGAGTCATGCCAAGAAATTAACTTGAAACTTGAAGCCCTTTGCCTACCAACAGTCGTGTGGGCCGCGGAGCCATTTAGTGGGTGAATCTGAAAGTGGATCTAATATCATTATGAGTCTCTGGCTGTGGAGAAAACATTCAGTTCTTTCTCCAATGGAACACCAGTGTAAGGCTGAAATCAACATTCTCCATACACCTGTGAAGTGTATACCATGTTCCCAACTGGGGGAAGGAGTGGGCTGGAAAAAAATGATTGCAGAATTATGAGGGGCATATTTGAAAAACACATGACACCATAAACCCCCTTTCTCTTCCCAGCCCCCAGCTCCCTGCACCACCGAGGAGTTGCCCAGAGGTAAAAGCCTAACCATGCAACAGTATATATCTTAGCAAACATCACTGTTTGACTGTGCGGCCTCCCACATGCTCCACGTGAAAAACAACTGAGTCTGAACACAAGTACGAAACCCCAAAGCCAGGAACTAACACAAAGCACCCATCATTCTTCTCCTCCGTATCTTCTCCTTTTTCCTTCTTCCTTCTTGTTTTTAAACTTTATCTTGAAGTAATCATAGAGTCGCAGGAAATGTAAAAATTTGCATCATGGTCCTGTGTGTACTTTCCACTGGTTCCTCCCAGTGGCGAGATCTTCTATAACATAGACCAGTGTCAGAGTCAGGAAGCTGGGAAACTGACATGGGTACAGGGCAGAGATCTTTGCCAGGTTTTGCCAGCTTTGTATGAACGGTTTTTGTGTGTGTGCGCGTGTGTGTGTGTGCACGTGTATGTGTCTCATCCTATGTCCCTTTATCACACGTGTAGATTGCTATGATGAAGATACCACAAAACCCGGCTTCTGCTATCTCTATGTTCATCCAGCCCACCCTCCTCCTACCACTTACCTGTGACAACCATTCCTCTGTTATTTCCATCATCTCATCATTTAAGAATCTTACGTAAATTAAATCACCAAATAAGTAACCACTTGAAATTGGATATTTTTCATTGAGCACGATGAACTTGAAAGCCATACATGTAGCAATAGTTTATTCCTTTGTATTGCTGGATAGCATTCCATGGTGTGGATGCACCATAGTACATTTAACCATGCACCCGTTGAAGAATATTTGGGTTGTTTCTGGTTTTGGGCTGTTACAAATAAATTTGCTGTGAACATCCCTGCACAGGTTATTTTTCTTTTTTTTACCTCATAAGGGGTGGTATCCTTTCAATAATTTTCTTTATTTCTTCTTTGGTAAGTAGTCTGTTTAAATTTTCTGTATTTTGTGAGAACAATTTTGGAGATTTATATTTTCCTAGAAAATTATCAATTGTATTCAAGTTTCCAAATTTATTTTCTTAAAGTGGAGACAGATTTACCTCATAGAGTTTCTAATTTCTTATGTTTATTCTGCAATCTCATTTTTATGTACTTGCATTTTTTTCTGGATTCAGTTATCGAATGGCTTTTTCTATTTTACTATCATTTTCAAAAACCCAGATCATGGATTTATTCATATATTTTACCATTTTCCTATTTTCTATTTCTATTTTATTTTCATTTTTTGTTTCTATTTATTTCTTTAAGTTCATTATTGTTCCTAAGATCTTGGTTTGAATGTTTTTAATATATTATATAGTCATTCTTATTTATTAGCGTAAGTTTTTAAGATGATTAATTTTCCTGTAAGTCATCATTTTCTAATCTTGACCCCATTCCTCAGGTAAGGAAGTGGAGACCCAAAGTAGCTCGTGTCATACTGCGGGAAGAGAGGAAAACAGAAAACTGGGCAGTTGGGCAGGCAACAGAGTCACACAGGAATTGCAACAATTTTGAGCAACAGGGATTCCATTTACCTTAAACTCCAGACAGGAAGTCATGGTTCCTTTTTAAAGTGATAAAATATTTCAAACATAGAAAAGTACAGGAAAATCACATAACAGGCACACATTTATGCAGAGGGCCACCACACGCTAAGGTCTGTGCATGAAGTAGAAAAGGCTTGCTGTTTTTCAGGCAGAAGCAACATCACAGCAGGGTACGAGTTTGGCTGCTGTGCCTGGGCCGGGCACCAGCGAATGAGCTCAACAGCAGCAACCACAGGTGGAGATAACCACCATGGAAACTAAACAGAGGTTGTCATGTTGCTTTGTTTGTTGCAGAATTTGATTTTAGTGCCCAAACTTAAGAACTATGGTCTAAGCCTGACCACTCTATCCCTAACCACTTCCCTTCCCTAGGTAACCACTATCTTGATATTTGCTGTGTCATTCCCATAAAACACTAGTGGTCTCTATGATTAAATTTCATGCAAATAATCTCAAAGCACATTATTTCAACCGTGCTATAACCACTTTTTAAAAATTTATTCTACTTATGAAATTTCATTAATATAGGGAAGTAAGAAAAATAAGAATAGTTAACTGTTACAAATTTCTCACTATGTGCTAGGTATAAAACTAAGCCCTTTGTACGTTTTACTTCATTTAATCCTGTCTTTGGGTGTTTTAAATCTGCAGTCCCCGATCCCCTGGCCACGGACCAGTACTGGTCCATGGCCTGTTAGGAACCAGGCCACTCAGTAGGAGGTGAGTGGTGGGCAGTGAAATGAAACTTCATCTGTATTTACAGCCACTCCCCATCACTAGCATCACCGCCTAAGCTCCGCCTCCTGTCAGATCAGTGACAGCGTTAGATTCTCATAGGAGCATGAACCATAGTGTAAACTGCCCATGTGATGGATCTAGGTTGTGCTCCTTATGAGGATCTGATGCCTGATGATCTGAGGTGGAGCTGAGGCAGTGATCCTATCGCTGGGAAGTGGCTGCAAATACAGATTGTCATTAGCAGAGAGGTTTGACTGCACAATAAATGTAATGCGGTTGAATCATCCCCAAACCATCCCTGTCCCCTCCGTCCATGGAAAAATTGTCTTCCGTGAAATTGGTCCCTGGTGCCAAAAGGCCAGGACTGCTGTTTTTATGATCTGTCTGTTATTCTAAGTGTGCACGTATGTTTATATATGCGTGTGTGGCCATTTCTGTCTGAGCATCACTTTTATCTGAGAACGGGTGACAGTTTGTCCTTCTGAAAAATCTTCAGTCATTATCTGTTTAAATATTGTTTCACCACCATTCTTTCTGTTGTCTTATTCCAGTGGATGCGTTTTGGACCTTCTCCATTCTATCCTCCCTTAACGACCCCTTTATTTACCACAGCCTTGTCATTCTTTGCTTTATTCCAGAAGCAATAATCAAATATATTCCTCATTGTGCTGATTCTTTATTCTAACTGTAATCTGTGTTTCATTTGCCTGATGAGTTTTTAATTTCAGGGACGATATATTTATTTCCAGAAGTTATATTATTTTCTTTCTCAAATCTGCCTGTTTTCTGTTTTCATGTGTTTCTTTTTTCTTAATGTGTTGATGTAATTTTGTCTTTGATCATTTGTCTTTCAGTTTCTTGTTTTATTGATGCACATCATTAGGTTTCTAACGTCCTTACATTTGTATCTGCTGCCTCATGCCCAGGATGGTTTGTTTGTGCATGCAGTTTGTAATTTTTAATCATGAGCTTGAATTAAGAAGCCTTTCCCGCTCAGTTTTCTGAGCCCTGTGGGAAATCCTATGTAGCCTGTTACTGAAGTACCTCTAAAGTCCTTTTTATTTATTTGTGCTTGGTGACTCAGGTGATGTAAATTTAGAGTCCAAACTCATGCAAGTTGCCAGAAGAGACAGATAAGCTTTCCTAATAGTTCTTAGGCAGAAGGGAGATTTATTTTCTGATTCACTTGCACTGATGGTGTGATATTGGAGGGCACTAGCAGTGGTCTTGTTTGTAACTCTTGGTTTATTTGGGTGCATGATCTTATCTCCAGGCTTCCTGGGGAGCTGACACTCAAGATCTTGCGTGTCTGGGTGTGGTGAACCCACTCAAGGTCATCATGTGTTCACAGGCTTCCAGTTTTGGTTTTCAAGTCCTTATTAATTCAAGGATATATTTTATCCTATCTTTTTAAGTTTTTAATGGGGAAGGTGATTCTTCCTGTTCCTTCTTCTTCTTCTTCTTCTTTTTTTTTTTTCCCTCTTTTTGCATCACCTTCATGTGCCATCTTGTTGAAATTGAGATTCTAAAAACGGGTTGAAATGCTTTATGTACCACCTTAGCATGCTGAGCAAATACAGTTAGAAAAAAATGCAGATGTCAAAGAGAATTTGTACAGGCGACCCTCAGGTTAGTGACAAAATTGCAGGATCCCATTGCCGCCCCCCATATTTACAGGTAAGGCAGGCAGGCAGCATTTCATAGGATCAGTTTGAATCAGGATAATCTCTATAGAAATAAACAAGCATTTGGTAGAATTTTTATCTTGAGCAGGATTATAAACACAAACTAGGAGCATTTGAGGTTAGTAAAAAGAAAGTGAAGTGCAAATCAGAATGCTACAGGACATAGATATCATGGACCATTTAGGAAAAGGAGCCCAGGCCAGGATGAGGTGTTTGTCTTGGCCACATTCGATAACGAGTCTCAGCAGTACACAGTACTGTTTTATTGGGATTGGTTTCCTGCGAGTAGGTAATCTCTTCCCCACCCCCATTTCTCTGTGGAGCATGGACTCTGTTCTTAACAAAGACTTTTGTCCACTTAATAAAACTTCAAATGAGAAAAAGCCCCTCTAGTGATTCTTAAAAAGTTAAATCTAGACTGGTGTCAAGACCAACCAAGAGCGTCAAGATTCCACATATTAAGGCTGAACACATCAGTTTAAAAAATCCACTTGTGAACAGTTTCCTTAAAAATTTTTTTTTAAATATAGTTTTACCTCTGTATATTAGTTTCCTTTTGCAGCTGTAACAAACAACCTCAAACTCAATGACACAAAACAATGCAAATGTATCATCTTACCTTGTTGTGGGTCAGAAGAAAAGCACAGGTGTCATGTGCTAAAATCAAGGTGTCAGCAGGACTTTGTTCCTTTCTGGAGGTTCCAGGGGAGACTCTGTTTTCTTATTCATTTAGGTTGTTGGCAGATTTCAGTTCCTTGCAGTTACTGGCCATCAGCTGGAGGTTGTTCCCAGCTTCTAGCAGTCACCCATACGCCCGGCTTGTGGCCTCCTCTCTCCATCTTCAAAGCAGACAAGGGCAGGCGAATCTCTTCCACTTCACGTCTCTCCTGTCTGTCCTGCCAGGGCCACTCTCCACTGACTCTTCTGCCTTCTTCTCCCGATTTTTAGGCTCTATATGATTAGATTGAGTCGATCTACATAATACAGAATAATCTCTCTTTTAAGGTTTTAATTCTACTTGCAAAGTTGTTTTTTGTGATATAATGTAACATGTCCTAAGGCCCCAGTGATTAGTGCATGGGCGTGCTTGTGGGCCATCATTGTGCCTGCCATAATGGCACACCCTAGTGAGGAGAAATTACACTCACAATTGACCAGAAGAAACCCAATCCATTTTTTAAACTCTTTTTTTCCAGTTGTTCACCTAGGGTCTGCTAATCTCTCTATAATCGGCCACATTTCAATGGTACACTTTTTATAGATGCTTCTTCATATCTACAATCAGGAGAATAAGAAACAAAGAAAGAAAAATGAAGAATAGCGTGTAATCTACAAGCAAAACATAAAAACATGGCGGGCTAGTCACACCCAGGCTTAGTACTGCATTCCCTGAGCTGGTATGATTCATCCAAACAAAGGAAAGATGATTTATTTTGGATCCATCATGGTTATTCCAGGGACTTTTCAGAATTGGATGAGAAAGGGTGGCTCTCTCTTTAACCTTGGACACAGCCATTGGTATGTGGCCCTGACCTGCTCTTATCTGAGTCTTCTTTATCTAGGAGGAGCCTGATAGAATGACCCAATCAGCAGGTGTAAGCTAAGATGATGGAGATAGAGAGGGGAGAAGAAAAGGGAAAGGGAGGAAGAGAAAGAGAAAGCTAGACCACCGCCAGGAAGATTCTTTACAAATCTCTGGATACCATTGAGGCTGAGGCAAATTCCAACCCTGCCTTTCCATGGTTATGGTTAAGTAGATCTATTTATCCATGTATGTACTACCTATTTTCTATCTATCATTTATCATTTATATTAGTTTGATTTGGGGTGTATTGTTTGAACACAAGGGGATCCTAATCAGGATCCCCTTGTGTTCAAACAATACACAGATCATATGGTTGAATCCTTCTGTTTTACAGGTGGAGAAACTGAACCTCTCAGAGGGGAAAGGTATTCGAGCATCTTCCTCTCTGATATGAGGGAAATCATTCCTGTTGCCCTCCAGGAGTCCTTGTGTTCCAAGAGGACCATGTGCTTCCCCACCCTCTCCGTATCTGTCTGGGTATTTAACTCCCTTGGATATTTTAATTTTACTTTCCCATGTTGAATGAGCTTCCCTTGGGAAGAAAAAATATTGCAGAAGTCTATTTTCCTTCTAGGATATTTCGTTTTTGAATTTTAAATGTCAAATGGTTATTCAATTCTGAAATAAGAGACTAGGAAAGTTTACGCACAGTGACAGGCCTATGGAGTCACTGTCACGAACAGAGTGGCACCCACATATCCTTACTGGGTGAAGGGAAAATCAGAGTAAGAAAGAAGGACTTGAAGGAGTCACAGATATGCTCTCATGGCCACTAGCTGTGTGATCTTGAGCAAGCTATTTAAGCTCTGTAATTTTCAGTCTACACATAAATACAGGGCAGTAATAATCAAACTTATTTTGCAAAGTGGTCGTGGAAATTGTATATATTATACCTAAGAGTGCTGCATATTAGAAACTGAATAAATGGGGATTATTGAAATTTGACATGAACAGAAATGTTTACTACGCTTTTGGGTAATGATCTCTTTACTAATGAAAGGATTTTGTTAAAATTTTGTCTTGGAAACAAGGCCAAAGAACCTAGCTATACTCTTTCACCTACTGCCTGAGGTTTCAAACCATGTTTATTTTTAAAAGGAAATGAACTGGAAATACGTTGAGAATCCTGGAGGTACCTGCTGGTTTGCTACTTTGGAGTATTTAATTTGCAGCCATTCTATAGAATTTCTTAACTTCCATATAATAAAATTTATGCTCTCTTTAATTCCCTAAGTACCTGGTTTGGTTAGGATAGAGGGGTTTTCTGATCTTACCTACATACCATTCAATCAAAATCTCATAAAAAAAAAAAAAAAAAACCTTGAGAATCATCACAGCACATCTATATTTTATCTTTCTCTTTTCCATTGGAGTCCAGAATTTTTGAAGCTATCACATAATTAATAATCAGGTCTATAAGATTTATAGGAAAATAAATAAGAGATTAGAAAAAGAAATGGCCATTTGTTAAAGAACATTGTAAACCAACAACAAGAAGACTTGTTTTGTTAGATTCTCCTTTGATCAGTTACTTTAGATTCAGAACCCCCAACTATGAATTAAGACTGCCTTCATGGATGGGTGATCAATGCTTTCTATGCTTCTCTCTTAGAGTTTCATAAACTTTATCCTTCTCTTAGAAATGCACAATGATAAAGTGAGAATATATGCATTTAAAAAGTAATTTTACTTTCTTTAACCCATCACTTTGCAAATTATGGAACAATTTTTAGCACATGATGAATTTCTGCACCATCCAGAAATAGTTTCATAGAATACTCTTTGGGAAAGTTTAGGCCAGACTGGTATCATCTTACTTTGCATATTATAAAGTTAAAAGTAGTAGAATACAATTAACCAAGTTAAGTTAGAAATATAAACCACATGGAAGACAAAATAAAGTTTATCATAGAAAAATAAAGAGCATGTTTATGTTGAGATTTTGGGAATAGACATAAAATAAAATAACAAAAATTTCTTGGGCTCATGATCTTGCATGTATTTTTGCAAGATATATCATTCTCACAGAATAGGCCTAGATAGGAAGACCATCATCATGATTTAGTGAAAAATCTAAAATTTCAGACCATCATTAATGTAATATAATTTTACGTGCACTCCTTGGAAATCACAGTGCAAGTAAAAGCAACATCAGGGAAACATTATTCACGTAAGCTGACAATAATAAAACATAATAAGAATGCTGGGGAAATTGTAGCGAAACATAACACATGTATTGCTAGGGGCATTATAAATTTGATCAACCGTGTTGAAAAGCAAGAGCACACAGGAACCTCAGAGCCAATAAAAATGTACACTAAACTCTACTATGTTTAGATATAAAATTTCATTTTGAGAAAATGTTCAAACAATAGTCGACAGATAATTTCTTGTAATGAGAGAGGAAAAAATACCAGACTTAATTTTGGAAGACCTGGGTTTGAGTCCAGTTTCTTTTACTCAACCCCCTGGAAACATAGTTCCTCATTTTTTATTTGTTTCTCCAGAATATTTACCAACTGCCATAAATTTGAAATATTCAATAGTCAGGAAGGATTGATACATTATTCTTCAGTTTCTAAGTGATAATGTGACTATACATAATCATGAAAATTGTTTTACCAACGTGTAAGTATAAGGTCGTGAAAGCACAAGAAAGTGTCTCTTCATTATGACTACAGATAAGCTGAACAAGGAAAAGACAAGCATTTGGGAAAAGGAAAGTATGTCATAGCAGGGGTTTTAAAGATTTATTTAGCCAATAGTTTTCTTTAATAGCCTTTGTGATTATTTTTCTATAAAAATGCTAAAATAAAAATATGATTTGAGTATAAATTTAACTATATAATTGAATGGTTAAATGTCAAGAGATGTCTACATATCCATGAATTGTTAAAAACCTGACGGACAGAACAAAACACGCAGAGAGGGCATCTGAACTCTTGTGGTTTGAAAGAGCATTAATATCACGTGCTCATTAAGAGAGATGGAGAAGACAAAGCACCAACAGAGCGTTTGATGCAAACACAGAAACAGCTAAGCAGGCTTCAAAGTTCTTAAAATGGTGCTATCTATGTCCAGTTACCATCAGAGTGAAAAAAGATAATGAGCATGACTGGTCCATCACACACTCACTATTCCTGTGCAAATGCAATAAACAACTTTATAATCTCAAATAGTAGTTTGAAGCGACATTCATAGATCCCCAACCTCTTTGTCCTATTTAGGGTCTTTTCAATCTTTACCCCATTTCTCCAGAAACTTTAAACCATTCACTATTCTCTAAACATGCCATAATTTCTCACACTTCTGTGGCTGGCGCAAGTTGATGCTGCTGTCTGGAAAGAATCCCTTCCATATCTGACAGAAACCCTCCTGACACTAGTCCATCTCTTTCCGATGACCTATTCTTCATGGTGCAGACTCAGTCCGAATAACCCTGCAAAATCTTCTCAACCTCCTAATGCAGTTAATTACTTCTTCCTCGCTGCACCCCTTGTGCTTTATTCTCATCTGTAGTTAAAAAAAAAATGTATCACAGCCTCCTGTCTGTTCCCTATACCATGAACTCTCTGAGGGTAGAGACTGCCTTTCTCATCTCCTTATGGCCAATATCTAGCAGTGTGTCTTGGCAAATGTTGGTTATAAAAATGTATGCATATATAAAGAACACATTAGTCAATGAAAAAAAGAAGTGAATGAATGAGTGATCAAATTAATGAGTCAGTAAATTATTGAATAGTGACTGAGGAAATGATTGAGTGGTAAATTATTGTATAATTAAGTAATTAATGAATAAATTTATTATTCAATGAGTGAACATATAAATGGATGACTTACCTAAGGGAGCTCCTTGCAGTTTCTTTCCAGATCAAAGAAGAGACAACCTACTCTATTCTTTCTCACATCCAGGATTTTACTGGACATAGCTTTTCTCCTCCAATAGCTGTATCTCCCATTATTATACTGCAAGTAGGATTTTTGCCTAAAGGATTAACAATAGTTCACCTTTTAACTATTCAAGGCAATTTTCAATTGCAATCTACAATAAAACTCCAGTTTTGACAACATTTCACAACCCTTATTTTATGACTGTAATTTGACATATAAAGGTAGCCACATGTAGAATATTTTTATTTTTAAATTCTGCTTTCAGATATTGGTAACCGAATCACTTATATGCTATATCCTGGCTAACAAATTACATTCTGTCAGAGTTAAGTGGGTTTTAGCTGACTTTAATTTACAAAAGACAACATTGACTTAGAAGAAAAATATTTTCATTAATTTGATAAAATTTATCAAGGTAAAAACAGGTCTGTAGTGTTTCATTTGCATTAGCAAAACTAGGAACTTGTTAGCTTAAGAAATGGCATGGCATTTATGTTATGGCCACAAGGAGACACAGTGTCTTGCCTTTGCAGGATAAAACTGCACATAATCTTGTTTGTGAAAATTGTAGCCAGAGATAATTGTTTAGTATTTCAAACACCCCTTCCTGTGCAGCTAGAGGCTCTAATGAGAATGGTTAAATAAACAGATCATTAGGTTAAGATTAAGACTGTCAACATAGGCTTAGTCTACTAAATGAATACTGCTCAGTGGAATGGGACCCACACATTTTGCAATGGTTAAAAAATACTGAAGTTGTAAGATTCTAACATTAACTTGTTTTTCATGCTACTAAGTAATAAAGTGAGGCCAAAATGAATACATGGTTTGCCAAATTGATTTCAGACATTCAAGAAAATGAGAAAACAAAAACAAAAACAAAAAACTTCATAAAATGCTTTAATATGGAAAGAGGTAAACTTAGGTATTCTCTGTCCTTTATTTTCTTTCTTTAACATTCAGCTCTTCCAGGCACTTTTAAAGGAATACTTGTATTTTAACAATATAAAGCATGTACTTTTTAAAAGTTTGGAAAATAGAGATAAATTATCTAATGTCTTAGCACTGAAATCCAGCCAATGCTAGCATTTCGAATTGCTAGCATTTCTCTTTTCCAACGCTTTAAATATATTTTTTCCTCCTGTATAATTTCATATTCCAATATACTTAGTTTAATAAAAGTATTTTAAACAGCTTCTTAGTTTTCAATTATTGTAATATACCACGGGCTACTTATATCCCTAAATTTGGTCATTTGCAGTTTTCAACCTTTAGTTATTATTAACAGAAATATCCTCTAGTTGACTACCTAGGTATATAAAACTTTTTCCATATTTTGGATTATTTCCGTAGGATTAATTCCCAAAAAGAGACTATTTAAGTCTAAATTATGAGTACTTTAAAGAATTTTTTATATATTTCCGAACTCTGTACAAAAGGAACCTGTATATATACAGGCTGTGAGTACTAAAACTTCTCTTCCTGCTCAAGAAGTAGCTAGTCTCTTATGTTTAATAATGGAAGTAAATGTCTTGCTAAAGAATTTTTCCACGACTGCTACTCTATTCACAACAGTTTATATGGATTTATGGCATTTCTACTTTTTTTAAAATTTTTTCATTCCCAGTAATTGCATTGTATATGGCATTTCTAAAGCTCTTGTCTAAACAAATATTGACATGATAGTTTCGGAACAACCTCTTCCCAAGAAGAGCATATGGATTTTTTTTTTTTTTCTTTTCTTACACTGAAAGGGAAGAATTGATCCCAAAGAGAGGGTATTCCTGGAATGCTAGATCAATTCAACGTAAGGAAGAGCATTCTGATGGTTTTGGGCTCACCACTATCCAATTAGCTGACTAGTAGCAGACTTGGGTCACAAGTGTTGGATCTCTAGAAATACCCATAGAGAGGTTGGATGATCAATTCTTGGGAAGAGTTTTAAAGGTATTCTAGCTCCAGGTGGGTGGTCCAACTACATATTTAATAAAATCACTTCGTGACGGCACCATAGTGTCTACCTTGTATCCAGCACATAGGATCAAGTAAATAATCAGGAACTATTAGATTTCCAAAAAGACTGTAAAGTGAATTTTAATCAATTATTTCAACCTGTTCCATTTACATTTTTTTAAAGAGCTACTAAAAGTAAGAGATTTTGAGAGTTTGAGATTTTTTTTTTTTTTTTGATAGCTTGAGTTTATTTGCTCCCTTTGTGGGCCTCTTCAGTGCCTCATATCGGACATGCCAATGTTTGAAGGCAAAAGAGACAGAAGGAGCAGATAAAAAAAATCTATATAAACTATATATCTGATCAGGGATCGGGATGTAAAAGGAAAATAATCTGGGAGCTGAAAGAAGATTCAGAGGCGAGGTGAGGTATCTAAGACCATTCTAACAAAGCCATGGCATGCCTATAGACCTTGGACTTGAACCCCATCTTCTGTCCTCTCACTTCCCGTAGGAGCACACCATCCTCCATGGGTGTTGAGCCTCCTCCCCATTCATCTCCCTCACTACTTGCCCCAAACATGTGCTGGGCTCTTATCTGACAATATGGGAAACGTGACTCTCACATGACAACAGGACAAATTCTCAAAGGAATGTTGGATATTTGCTTTGAAAATAAGAAAACTTTATTGGGAGAAAGAGGTGGTTAGGAAATACTGTTCTCTTTGAAGAAATCTAAGAATTTCTTAAGAGCAAGAGGGATTGAAGCATTTGTGTGTATTCTCATGAAGAAAAATTAATAGAAATTACTACAGGGCATTCCAAAGGAAAAGTTATGGCAGATATAGAATATGCCCCTCAGGAGGTGGTAAGGTTTAAATGGGTATTGAAACTTATTGGGAATGGACTAGATGGTCTATTACTAAGTTTAGGGAGGTGGGTCAGTTCAATCCATTAGATATTATAATTATATGCAGTAGGAAATGGGGAGCTGAATTGTAGCTGTGATAACCCCAGGTGAGAACTGGATGACAGTGACGTGACCCACAGCTGCAATAATTGTTCAGATGGACTTTGTAAATGAACTGAAAAGATTCTTTTGAAAAGAACTTTTAAAAGAGAGAGCATTTCCCCAGTACACATTTTCTAGTCTGCTTGGCTGTCCCCTCTGGGCTCAGTAAAAGAAACCCATGCAGTGTAAGTATGTTTAGCAATTGGGCCTGTTCCCAGGTTGTGAGACGTTTAGCAAAAATCCAGAGTTATTATTAGATCTAAATGGAGGCTTTTGTCAAAAGGCCTCTTGAACTGTTAAGAAATCAGAGTGCAAATTGATAATGACACACAACACATCCCTGCCCTGGCAGCTCCCTGAAGGCTGCTGAGATACCCCAGAAAGAACTTCCACGGCCTCATGCCAACAGCATGTTGCTCAACACTTGTCCTTCTAAGTCAGCTTGACAACTGCATTCTTCTCTGCCTTATAAGAGGCAAAATGAGATGGATTAAAGGGGATGTTTGAATTGAGACTATTAATTTCCTTGTAGTGTGTATTCAAGTCAGATCCCTTTAGAAGAGCCTTTTGTGGTTTCATAAAATTACAACTTTGGCTATTCGGCTGCCTTTTCCAAAGCACAAATTTGGCTTCTAAAGAAAATGTACTTCATATGAAGAAAGGAAAGAAATAAGTATGTGGTTATCTTAAATGTATTCATTTTATATAATAGTTCTGTTAGGCACAGAAACAATTACAGTATTAGCTACTTATTAATGAAAGAAATCATAAAACATAGTCTTCATAAAACTTATAAGGGCCTCTTTGGTATTTATTTGAAAAAAATTAATAAAAAAGATTTTTCTCCTAGCAATTTATGAAACCTTAAAAATACTTTTTTAAGCTGTCAGATTTAAAAATAAATGTCTCTCCTTTTTTTAAGACTATTACAATACTTTTTAAAATAAATGTCTTTCCTTCTTCTAAGACTATTACAATACGTTTTAAATTTTTCAGAGGTTGGATGAGAGGGTGAGAGACCATTTACTGAGTGAAGTGTTTGTGTGTGATATCTCCCATGGAAGTGAGACAATGGATCAGTGCACCTCCTTGTCTTAACACTCCTGGTTCATTTGGGGACCAAGCTTCCTTGGGATGTGCTTTATAACTGTGTAAGCGTGAACATGGCTCACTAAATGACTAAGTGATTTCAGACTCTTTGTAGGCCCTGCCTCTGTGGTCCAGACACTAACACAGGACCTCCCACATGGCAAGAACTCTATTTTATTGAATGAATCCTTAAACATAATACCTGAAAAAGGAGAGATCCTTACTTTTCACTGTAAGTTTGACTAATTTGGGCTGGTTTGAGCTGATATAAAAATGAACCCAATGTAGCTACCGAAGAAGAAAGACAACTTGGGTTTCACATCAAATGTTTGGGGATGAACTTCAGACACGTGAGGATACAATGCAGTTTTAAAAGGGCGCTTACTAGTAGTTCACAAGCCTTGGCTCTAGTCCCAGTGCTGTGTGGTGTTGATCAAGCCTTTTCCTCCTCTTCGCTTTCTCTTTCCTTACTGAAATCAGTGGGTCTCAAACATGGCCGTGCACTAGGACCACTGCAGATTCTTAAAACACCTATGCCCGGGTCTCGTCCTGGACTAATAATTCAGAATATCCAATGGGTATGACCTACCTGTGTATGTTTAAACAGCTGTCCAGGTGATTCCAAAATGAAGCGGGGCTTAAACCTCTGCTTCAGATCAGTACTTTGCAAACTTTAATTTGATATAAATGACCTATAATCTTGTAAAAATGCAGCTTCTGATTCATTAGGTCTGTCCTTTCTGCCATGAGACTAGTAATAGACTCATGTGGCTGTAGCAACTCAAAGTGGCACAAATCTCTCTTCTTAGGTCATAAGGACACATCAGGACATGAGAACTCCTGAAGACCCAAGACCCCCAGAATAAAGCAGTGTTGGAGGGCTGTCTTTGGGAACGGTCGTGGATGGGTGAGAAGGTCATCCACTCATTTGATTTCTGTGCTCCTTGAGTTTTTGACATGTATCAAATCTGGCATTGCTTCCCAAAAGCCAAGGACGGAAAGACAAAACAGATCATTTTCATTCGCCTGGTGTTCTCTTAGCTATTTCCCAGGCTGACTGAGAACAATTTGCATCCTGTCCAGGCCTCATAATTTCTGGTTGTTAAAGAAAGGCACATGGGTATTGCCAAAGCGTCGTGAGACCTTTACTCAGTGTAGTGTGACTTGAAGGATGTGGGAAACGTGGGAGGGCCGTTGACTTTGATTTTATCCCTGTGGCCTACACTGGAAGTTTCCTATGAAAGGGCAGGAGACATTGAGCTTGCATTCACTTTCGATTTAATTTTGGATTCAAATGATGCATCTGTATTAAATTCACTGAATATCTATGAGGTGTCCTCTGTGTGTCAGACTCTGTTAGATGTTGGAGCATGTGACTTTAATGAATCATGGATTTTGCCTTCAAGGAGCTCCCAGTTGTAGATAAGGACGATTACATGGCTAAGTGTCATCCTGCAGAATCAGGTGTCCTTGGAACACAGAAAAAAGCAATCGACTAACTCTATTGGTTGTGTCGTAAAAATGATAATCAGGGTAGTATGTCAAGGAAACTTCAAAAATTGAAAGAATTACTAAAAATAAAAGGAAGATAAAATGCTTTCTATGCAGGAATATAACACGCCTCAACTCAAGGAGGAAAAATACCATGTTAAGCTTTACTATAGAACTATAGAATTCAATTTTGTAACATCTAATTTTAAATATAAACATTTTTCTCTCTCATATAAATTTTCTAGTTTTTTAAGGTATTATCCAATCATTGTTGACTGATAATCGGAGTGATGCCATGGTATACCAGAAAGTCCAACAAAAACTTGGGAATGAAAGTTAAATGGTTGTAAAATGCATTAACTCATTTTTCTACATGGCTGAGTAGTAAGTACTCCATGGTACACATATATCACATTTTGATAATCCACTCATGAATTGATGGGCATTTGGGTTGATTCTACATCTTTGCAATTATAAATTGTGCTGCAATAAACATTCACGTGCAGGCATCTTTTTCATAAAATGACTTATTTTCTACTGGGTAAGTACCCAGTAGTAGGATTGCTGGATCAAATGGAAGTCCGACTTTTAGTTCTTTGAGGAATCTCCAAACTGTTTTCCACAGAGGTTGTACTAATTTGCATTCCCACCAACAGTGTATAAGCATTTCTTGTTTTCTGCATCCATGCCAGCATCTATTGTTTTTGGACTTTTTAATAAAAGCCATTATGACTGGGGTAAGGTGATATATCATTTTTTTTCTTGCTGATTTTTAAATTAACACCTAAAAGATGCGCTTTTTTCATTTTTTTTATTTCAGCATATTATGGGGGTACAAATGTTTAGGTTACATGTATTGCCCTTACCCCACCTGTTTCAGAGCTTCAAGCATGTCCATCCCCCAGAGAGTACACACCGCACCCATTACATGTGTATACAACCATCCCCTCCTCCGCACTCCCATCTGCCTAACACCCGATGAATGTTATTACTATATATGCACGTAAGTGTTGATCGGTTAATACCAATTTGATGGTGAGTACATGTGGTGCTTGTTTTTCCATTCTTGGGATACTTCACTTAGTAGCATGGGCTCCAGCTATATCTAGGATAATACGAGAGGTGCTATATCACTATTGTTTTTTGTGGCTGAATAGAACTCTATGGTATCCACATACCACATTTTAATTAAACGTAGCAGAGGTGAAGAAGGCAGTGCCTCCAAGACATTGGGCATCATCTTGCGAATTATTTGAGGCTGGGCATGAGGTTTGTTTCACCATGCAGAATTGGCTTTACCTGGGGCTACTACGGATCTAGGACTGTGTTAAACTAATCCTTGACTGGATTGTTGTGGGCCATGCAGGCAGTGTAAACATGTAGTTATGAATTCTAATTGGAGATATTTCCCTGTCTCAACCTGGAGTCAAAGTAGTTCCAGTTTAGTGTTCTTATGCTGCCTTAGAGTTTTTTTTTTTCTTTTTTTTCCAATTTTATCCATTTTCTGAGGATATTGCTGTTTTAGAGTCTTGGATTCATATGGAGGTTCATCTTTGTTTAAGCTCTGTTCACAAAGTGGTAATAGAGAAGCCAAGACAGTGGTTATCTCTAAATGTTTGTTTACCTCTCTCATCAATTTCAGCCTCTTACAATATCCTTTACTATTTTGAGACTTTTAATCTATCTATCTATCTATCTATCTATCTATACATATATACACAAACACACACATAAATATTCTGCAAAAATAACATATACATTCTTTCAAAATATTCTATATATCCTTTCAAAATATTTTGTTCAGCATTAAATTTATGTCTTAGTTTCTATTGCTGTGTAACAAATGACCTCAAATTTTGGTGGCTTAAAAGAACAGCAAGAGTAGATTATGGGGATAATTTTGCTTTGTACAGATGATTTTTAATGATTTTTTAAAAGTACTTTATGTCTAGATTACTATATTGACAAAAATAAAAGTAAAAACAATAAAGTATGACCTAAGGCATAAAGGATGTCCATCAGTGAGATGTGTTTGTGCTTAGTGAGAATACACTTGTTCCTGATTCACCTTCCTGGCTCTCTGCTGAACAGGGGGCCCACCTGGCCCATCGATGGGAAGTGGAGGAAAAAAACAGAATAAAAACAGAGAAGTACTTAAGGTAGAAAGCAAAATAGTAGCCTTGCCCTTATTAGCATGAATAATTTGGCAACTTAACATAGGATGAATTTCAATTTTGGAGAGAATTTTTGAGGGAGTGGCAGGGTTCAGGTTGCAAGAGAACTGACAATGGATTGTGGAGAGTAAAAGGAAGAAGTAGAATCAGCCAGCATTCAATGCTAGTTAGAAATGAGTCTTCTGAGTCTTGGCTTACCAACTAGCCAGCTCTATGGCTTTGAATATATCACATTGTTAAAATAGTTTTTCAACGATGAAGGGCACAGTGAAAGAAAGAAAGAAAGAATGAAAGAAAGAAAGAAAGAGAAAGAAAGAAAAGAAGGAAGGAAGAAAGGGAGAGAAAGAAGGAAAGAAAGGAAGGAAAGAAGGAAAGGGAAGGAAGGAAAGAAAGAAAGAAAGAAAGAAAGAAAGAAAGAAAGAAAGAAAGAAAGAAAGAAAGAAAGAAAAGAAAGAAGGAAAGAAAGAAAGAATCAGTCACAATCAGACACACCCTCATGAAATTTTAAATGTTAGAATAAGGGAAGATTCTGAAAACGTTACATGAATGGAAATTAACAGCATAAGATTTTCCATTAGGAATACAAGATGCTAGGACACAATGGAGTAACACCTTCCTAGTTCTGAGGGAAAAGTTTTTCAACTTAGAACACTATAGTTTGCTTTGGTGGAAACTTTTGGTTTCCTGCCCACCAACCATTTTTTTTTCTCTGCAAATGCATAAACACATATCTGGTTTTGTGAACGCATTTGCTGAGCAGGAGTCTGCTCCGGAGGGAAGAGGAAAGGCCCTTCCCACAGTCTAGGATGATGAATCATTATTGGTCTAAATCAATCATGATAACATCTCCACTCTTTGCTATTGGTTATACCAAGTGTGGGATTGCAATGCGATTCTATGGAAGAAGCCTCCAGGCATTTCTGGGAAAGATCTTTGTTTTCCTGATAAAAAGATAGAGCTATTCGGGAAGATCTCTTTTCCTCTACAGCCCTTCTTCCTGCCTTAAACTCAGTTATTTGAGGATATTATGCTTGGATCTGTGTCATCCAACTTGTGACCAGGAGGTAATGAACCACTGCGCTGTGGATGGCCATGTAGAATAATAGAAAGAGCTTGGGCCATTGATAACATTGTTTAGTTGCTGCACCAAGCCCAGTGCCACATCCCTTCAGATTTCCTGTTATTTGAGATAATTCTTTATTGCCCAAGCCATTTTGGGTATGGAGTCATCATAAATGACACGTGAATCAAATTAACTACCAGTCATAAGAAGTAAAGATGTTTTCCTTTTCAGATATGAAAACAGTCAACCGTTTATTTCTCAGATATACTTCTTTTTAGGGCTTTTACTGGAAGATTATTCCAGTAAATTGAGGGAGGCAACCAGAAAAGGAAACAGAATACACCCGAAGGAGCGTAAAGGCAAGTCTTGCGATGACAAGCATAATGTCTGGACGCAGCAAAACAGATTGGGAAAAAGGAGAAAGGATTTGAAGTGCAGATCAGGAAGGCAGGTAGAAAGGGAGGTTTTCAGGAAAAAAGAGAAGTGAACTCAAAAACATGAGCAGAAAACATGAGCTTGGATGACAATAATTCTATCAGAAATGATGCAGGAAGAAAAAAGGCAAGTGAAAGCCTTGCCTATGTGAGTGTTGGTGGGGGCAGGTAGAGAATAAATAAGAAAGACCTGGCACCCACATGAAATGGACTGTGTTGCTACGTGCTAGCACGTTGAATAACTTAAAGAAAGAAAAGCCGTTTATTGTTATAACATAGGAATATTCACTTTGGGGAATTCCATAAATTTTGGCATTTGAACTATCTAAACTTAGTAATGAGCAATGTTTATATAGTTTTAAAAATTAAATATAAATAAATGTGGTATAATCATGTAACCTTAAATTTGTAGAATTAACCTTTGGACAAAGAACAGACGTCCTGGTTGTGGTCGCATGACCACACACACAAATTTTCACTGTTGACAACAGATAAATATAGCCGGCGTAAAGCAGGGTGCACATTGGGGTAGAGAATAGAAAGGAAGTGTAAAGGCACGAGTTTCCTCAACTCACGACCTGGTGATAATTATTAGATATGGGTCAGTATAGGTGGAATAAGAAAGTGATGTTTAAATATGCTATTTAATTTAAAAAGTAATCGATATAATAACTAACAATAACAATAATATCAAATATTTTGAGATTTGGTGAGTGAGAAGATGAGTGTATATGAGTAAAATCTTCATTTTTTTTGTTGGGATGCTTCACACACTCCTCCTTCTCCCTGTTTGTGTTTCGAATTCCACCTTATATGGTCATCTTCTGTGGAAACACTTCCAGCCACCTGCCACACTTGCTCCCAAGTTACAATAGCCAATAGCTGCATTCTCCTCTGTAGACTTCTTCATTCAACAACCCAGTCAACTGTCCTTCCTGAGGGTTTATTTTGTTCCGGGCTCTATGGTAGATGCTAAATACAGAACTGTATAAAAAGCAAGACATGTATGGGTGTTCTTCACATGGCGCTGACACTTTATAGGGAGGAAGAGAAGTAGAGTCTGTTTACAAAATGACATAAGGAATTATAATTATGATAGGAACTATGAAAGACACACCTGTGAGCAAGAAGAGTATAGACTCACAGGAGGGGACCTAGTTTGGGGAATCGAGAAAGGGTTCCTTGAGGAGGTGACACATGAGCTGTTCTCTGAAGTGACAGACAGTAACCAGACCGAGGGGGAGGGCTTGGAGCAAAGAGCAGGGCGTGAGGAGCAGGGCTCCGGGCAGGAAGGAGTGAACCCTGCCGCAGAGAAATCCCACGAAGTACCCCTGGCAGTGGAATGTGGAAAGTGAGGAGGAGGAGGGAAGCTAAATGCTGGTGGGGATGCAAAGACTGGGTCTTGTAGGGCCTTGCCGTCATGTTACCGGTTTTGTCTTTCTTTTAAGAGAAGGGAGAAACCACCGGAGACTAACCACAGTGAGATTTGTTTGTGACTAGATCATGGGTGAGCAAACTGCAACGTGGAGGGCAAGTCCAGTCCACCACTTTATTTTTATAAATCCATTTTTCCAAGAACACAGCCATGCTTGTTTGTTTGCTTGTTATCTCTGGCTGCTTTCATACTATCGTAGTTGTGACAGAGATCGCATGAGTCGCAAAGCCTGAAATACATATTAGTTTGCCTTTTACAAAAAAGAATATTTGTTGGCCCCTGGAATAGAGCATTCTATAGACAATGCATGGGGATGTGCATGTTTTCTATTAGCACATACTGTGCTAAGATCACCCCTAACCTTGATTCTCTGCCGGATACTATACTGTTAGCTCCTTTAGGGCAGGGACCAACCATGTTCAATTCATCATCCTTTCCCTAACTACTGCTACATTATTGGTACAGCCATCAAGGGACTAATCAAGTCCATTCTGCTCATTTACCTACCTTTAGTCCAGCTGCCAGTTTCACTGATTTGAAAATCAACACCCACGGAGATTGAGTACCTTGCCCCAAACTCCAGCAGGTTAGTATCCACACTGGGTCAGTCTCAAATCATCTCTGGACTCTCAATCCTGTCACCTTTGTTCTTCCTCTAATTCAGCTATCCAAATTAGTCTAAAAGTAAGCAATTATTTGAACATCAGTAGAACCAGGAGACTGGAGATACGTATCTCCTTATAGAGTCACACATTTTAGAGGCGTGATGACTCACTTATGTGAAAAACGTGCCCAGGAGCCTTGTCTAAATCTGTGTTATAATCATCTCTCTATAGAGCAGAAGTTTGTGCATTATTTTAGCAAGCTGGGCTTGACAATTTGTCCTAGAAAGCTTTGGCGATTCTGCGAGGAGTCCCACACGGAGGTCAGAGATGAAGAAGGCTCCGTACTGCTGATCCATATGCCCGTTCGCCCTTTCTATTAGGAGGCTGGAAATATAATTAGGAGACAAGCGCCACAGATGCTGCAGTTTACAATATCCAGAAGAAGCCGCCGAAACGGGTAAGACATGAAAGGATAATTTTGCTTATACAAAATAGCAGACTGCAAACTAAAACCAAGAAAAACAAACAGGCAGATGGAAAGAGTGGAGACGGCATTGGCACAGCTGTGAGCAGGATTTAGACACCCAGATGCAACATAATTTGGGGGGAGGGGTGGGAGAGGGAGAGAATCTAAAAAAAAAAATCTAGATACAAAAAAGATACTAGGGGGATAATGAGTTTCTCATCTCTCCACCTGCAGGTTAAACTTTTTCACATCCACTTCCTCCCACCACGGTTGCTGCAAGGCATTTCCCAGGAGCTGGAGGACAGGAAAGACTGACCAGCCTCGTTCCCAGCTGGGAAGGCAGCGCGGTAGAGTCAACAGCTGCGATCGCAATGGAAGACATAACTGGCACCCAGAAGAGGGTGGGTAGTAGGGTTTAGTTTTATTATTAGCAGCACATGTGTGTGGCTGCCTTTCCTGATGCAGTCCCAGGCCCGGGGAGGGACAAGAATGAGACACTCCACACATGGAGTTCCTACTATGCATCAACCACTGTGAAGAAAACGAGTATCATCTTCATAGATGTCCCCTTCCCAAGAACAACAGCCAAAAAAGATGTATCCTGTCCCCTGTTTTTACAGATTCGGAAACTGAACGTCCAAGGGGGAGGAGCTAGGATTTAAATTTAGATCTTTATGGTGCCCCGGAAATTATTCCCCAAATACCACATAAATACAAACACAAACCAGAGTCATCAGAAAAAAAAAAAACACTTTTGTTTTATGCAAAACCAAACATAACAAGAGAGCAGCAATATGTTCTTTAGCAAACTGTGACTCAGAAAAGGAAATTCTGGTAGCTAAAGGAGACTCAGCAAATGGTGCTTGATGCTGCCATGCCACTAGGGCATTGTGTCTTCAGACCCTTGAAGTACTTGTAATATATAGATATTTTGTACAACTCGTTATGCATTTTTACTCTCAGTGTATTGTGAGTCCCTGGAGGATAGAAATTGGACATCACTCATTCTCGTATCCCCAGAGGCCCAAAAGCCTAGTTCTACCTAGGGCTGCTGCATGGCCTGACTCCAGGGGCCCCACTCACACGGCACCAGAGCGAGTGATGGAGGCAGAGCTGGGCTCCACGGGAGGCCTGCACGGAGCAGGTGTCCTGTGAGTAACAGTAAAGGGACGGGCATGCTTCAGCTATCCACTTCCTGGAAGTTCCCTGCAAGAACCGATCTGAGGGCGAATTTTCAGGATACTCTATGTAACATGCCTCTTGCCCCCATCCCCCAACCTCCACCTCACCGCAGTCTCCTCACCGTCCTGTGTAGCGGATGGCGTTTAATCCCTAAGCTATTTATGCCTGTGACTGGCGTTCCTCTCAGCTTCCTTGAATTGGCCTGGTCAAGTGAAGCGAATCCATATTTTAAACAAAACAATGCGCTTTTTTTTTCTAAAATAAGATTTCTTTATCTATAAAATATAGCTCATAAAACCTCTTTCACACATAATAGATGCTAAGTAACATCATTTACCTTATTATCTATTGTTTTTATTCCCTCCTGGAGCTCAGGGAACAGCACACAGTGGGAGCACACTAGGTGGGGGCTCCTCGGATAGGGTTTCCGATGGCCTCGGGGCGCTCTGCTTGCTGCTGCAGGAAATGAGGTGGAATTCCCATACTTCTGAGGATGTATCTCTTCATGGGAAGAGAAAAATCGTAGCTCTGCATTCCAGCTCGTGGGCTGCTCGTAGCAGCTATTTTGGGGAAGGGGAAAGCCAGTCTCACAGCACTTTCCCCAGAGAAAAGATGCCAATGTCAATGTTAACCATTAGGAAACATCATTAAAGCGGATGAGAAATGGGCTGCGGACATTTTTATGAGCCCGGAATACTCTGCTTGGAGGTTTTATGGAGACCACAGGAAGCCAGAGAGACAATGACATTCATAGCCTTTTTTAGAGTCTGGTGAGGAACAATCTTTGTAGTCAACAGAGAGTGTTTTTGAGAGGGAACATTACTATTGGGGACCATTCAAAGCAAGTCTTTACCAGAGAGCTTGTGCACCTGTTCGAGACAGGATGCTTTGGGACAAGGAGTTGTGGGTCACTGTCCAAATCTCTTCAGAATTGCAAAGAAAATCCTTCCTTTTGATTCCAGGACACTCTGGGAACTAGACTTTAAAGAATGCTCTTCTGCTTAAATCTCCATAGTTGCAATATTCCATCAGTAATCTCCACATATTGGTTTTCTTCTTTTTTCGAATGACAAAGTGAAGCTCAGAAAGGTAGAGAAACTTTCACAGATGCACCAACGTTAAGCAAAGGAGTTAACATTTGACTCTGTGTGTTCTTTACAATGCTGCCTCCAACCCAAGCCCAGAGATGCAGATTTAAGGAAGGGATAGGAAAAAGGCTGTGCATATAGACGTGTCCCCAAATGAAGTCTGTTGGGTCTTTATTTAGGACTACAAACTCAGCAGGGATATTTTTCTCTGCAAATCCGGAGTTGTGTTTGTAAGGCATTGAACCACACAGTCAAAATAGGAAGGAGGTGAGCAAATTCCTGGCAGTTTGCTTTCTGCCTTCACAGTATTGCAGTTATGTGTTTTTCCTGGAGCCCTAGAAGAGGGATGGGGCAGATGGTCCAGAATATTCCTGAAACGCAGAGCTTTCCTATTTATACTGACATCTTGTGGTTGTGCCATGTGACTGCAGTGCACATTGTCTTGGGAGCCAAACATTCAATTTTACAAATATTCATTTTACTCACTGGTGCATTAGTTGAACCAGAAGTTACAAAGTTCCTGGTAGGTGCCAGGCACCATGTTAGGCACTTGAGAATACCAAGACATGATCACAGAAAGACCATGGGGAAGACCATCCTGGAAACTACTAAAGCAGCTCAACTCTTATTGAAACTATAGGAACACCAGTTCAGTGAGCCTCTGCCCTGGGTGGGCCAGGTACTCAAGAACAGTGACATGATCTGTCACCCCAGTGAATCTTCACAATGACCATTGCTGGTGAGTACTTGCATTCCTATTTCAGATTTGAGGAAACTAAAGAGATGAGAGGTTATTTACTTTATCCAAGTTTCAAAAGCTCCTAAGTAGTGAAGGTAGGTTTTGAAATCTGATTTCTCAGATCTCAAAGCCAGAACTGTACTGCTCTGTAAACAAACAGCAAGAAGAGATTAATTCCAATGGTCAGGTGGCATTTGAGAAGGCCTTATAGAATGCCCAAGTTCATTCCATGAGATTTAGCCCATGAAAATAATGAGTTATCAGACTTCCCAGATGTCCAGTGGTTAAATTCCTTTCAATTAATTCAATTTGCCAACCAACCACCTGCTGTGAACATCATTTCGTATAGACTTCAGCTGAGTTTCCTCTGCAAACTCATAAACACAGAATATATAAACAAAAGAGGACATTATACGGTATACACTGTTTTGTAAGCTGCTTATTTTATCTAACTTATTAGATTTCTATTGCTGAACACCAACTTACCACACATTTAGTGGCTTAAAACAACACCCATTTATCTCATAGTTCCATAGGTCAGAAGTCCAGGCAGGCTGGACTGGATTCTCTTCTGAGAATCTCGCAGTGCCAAGATCAAGGTATGTGCCCAGCTGCCGTCCTGTCCACAGGCTGTGAGAAGAATGAATCTGCTTCCAAGCTCACTCGGGTTGTTGGCAGAATTCAGTTCTTTGTAATGGTAGCACTGAGGACATTTCTTATTCTTTCTGGGTGCTGGCCGAAGACCAGTGTCAGCTCCTAGAGGCTGCTCTAGGGTCTTTGACAGTGACCCATGGAGAGGCCCCTTCACAGTGAATCTCTCTCGTGCATCTCATTGCCCCAACGTTCTCTCTCGCTATTATCTGGAGAAATCCCTCAGTTCGTGAAGGGCTCTTGGCCTTTAATGGGCATCCAGGTTAGGTCCACCTGGATGACCTTTTCTACCTTAAGATCAACTGATTAGTAACTTTAATTACATCTGCAAAATTCCTTTTGCTGTGTATTTGTAGTAATATATCCTGGGGATGCCACCTGCACGTTCGCTCTGCAGGTGCCTCCCTCGGCACAGTGACTGTGAACCCCATCGTCCCCCTCCCATGCAGAAGACTCCCCGCCAACGTTCCTCATCCCTGAGGATGCAAAGTTGTCTATGCACACCACACTCTGGTCCTTGTCTATCTTCTTGACTTTGCCTACCTTCAGACTCTGCCTTAAAACTTCATTCCTCTTGTTTCCACCTTCCTCCCCACACCAGCTATTTCACACCTCGCCTGCATTTCTCTTGCAATCTCCCTCCCCATTGCCCCAGTCTCCCCTGCGGAGGAGGAGCTGACACCTGCCCCTCTTTTCAGATGGTGCACTGACTGTATCTCCTTGGAGAAGGGTTTGGTGACACCAGTCCTCATCCCTCAGGTCCCCCTTCAAGGCCCACCCTTTCCCAAACACGTGAGGAGCCAGTGAATAGTTTTTCTCTATATGTTCATCTTGTTATTATCCCCTCTCCTCCCAATATCATCATTTTCTATTTAAGTCCTTGTTTTTGATAAAAAATAAGTAATGTTGACAGCTCAGGCCACATCTCACGGATGCACGAATTTATAGCTCTCGTCAGTTATAGTATAACCTAATAAATCCATGTACACATATACTCTTTCATAGCTGTTTAAGTTTCCATAACACTCCTGCCAAAATGTGTCACCTGTGTCCACCCCTTCTCCAATATGACCTCTTCTAATTCCT
Source organism: Mirza zaza (assembly GCA_008750895.1). Taxonomy (NCBI): domain Eukaryota; kingdom Metazoa; phylum Chordata; class Mammalia; order Primates; family Cheirogaleidae; genus Mirza; species Mirza zaza. The sequence continues at coordinate 50,243 of VSMD01007848.1, read as the reverse complement.
CACCCTCTGTTTTGATTATGACCCTCAAAAGCAATTTGATCTCTGATTTACAGGGCAGAATGATTCTTTGTTTTAGGATATGTTGCTTTACAATTTAATCACAGAGAGCATGGATTTTGTAAAGCCTCTCTCTGCTATTGCTAAATTTGGAGTCTCAGAACTAAAAGGAGCAAGGCATTTTTTCCCCCCAGGCTAAAGAGTACCTTTGTTACCAGGTCCACATGTATCGATACTTCCCGAGGCCCGGTGACTGCAGAGACATCGGGAGACAAGATGGAGCTTTCACTGAAAATGCTCTGCCTGGCTTTGTAGACCTCTCTGAAATGAACTTCACTTGTTATCCAGGCCACGGCAGGTTGCTATGGAAACCAACACGTTAGATCAGCAAAAACTAAGACAAAGATTTGGAAGAAGTCACTGCTGCTGCAACCTCCTTTTAAGTCTCTCTCCCTCTCTTTCGCTCTCATTTTCTCTTTGTGCAGGCTTGTGTGTTTCATGCATGTGTGTGTGCATGCATCTGTGTGCATGTGTGTATGTATGTGTGTGTGTGTGTGTGTCTGAATGAGAGCTGGATGTCAACACTGCACTGTCCCTTTTTCGCCGAGTGTACATACGTCTCTGTCCTTCTCAGAGTTGGGGCTCCCTGGCCTGTCTTTCCTATTGTTAGGGTGTCTTCAAATAGGTGGCCCGGCTTGGGGGGCCACAAATAGAACTTCGTCTTTCCTGTTAATATCTAACTGGTCTCTGGAGGAGAAATGGTTATGTAAGGAGAAATAATCCACCATCAGTCATGAGGACTAAGCCGCATTCCACAGAAAAGAAAATAAAAACCTGCGGTCAGTGTTTTGCTAATGTCTCCGCTGTTAATCCAGGGCCGCAGTCCGGAGCCAGGGAAAACATTTAATTCAGACCTTGGAGACTCTTGTAAAGGTCCCTGTTTCAGCTTGGTCAGGGAATTACCCACCCAGGCAGCGCAGTGGGAAATGTTTCCGACGTTAGAAATTCCAGCTGGGTGTTGCAGTTGCTTTGGGCTCTAGTTCAGAATGAGGCACACGAAAGAGAAAAGCCCCAGTGCCGGCTAACGCTCACTCACACTTTCATTCATGATGGGGGTGAGATGGGCAGGGCTGTAGCTTCCAGAATGTTCTCAGCTGCTTCTTGTACCCTGGAGGGGGAGAGACCTGTGGCAGCTCCTGTATGCAGGCACTGGAGGCAGTGTGTTGCTGCAGGGAATTCCTGGAGTTCAAACCCCTTAGGGAGAAGATGTAAAGTTCTGAGCACCAATTATGTACCAGGTAGTGAATACCCTAGGTGTCTCAAATGTATTATCTGGAACTCATTTAATTCTCACATAGAACCTGTGTGCCACACATTTATCCAAGTTTTACAGACACAGAAACTGAGAATCAAAGAGGTTAAGTAAAATGACAAAGATCGCATAGCCAGACAGAGGCTGCTATGAGACTTGACTCCAAGCCTGCAGGATATCAAAGCCTGTTTTCCTTTCCACTGTTCTTCTCATTTTAATGCACTGTTTGCGGGGTGCACATGCATGCACGCACAGTGCCTTATAGTTGCACACTGCGATTCCAGCTTTGCTGTCTATACATGCGAATGATTTCAGAGGACACATTAGAGAACGTGTTAATGACTCGGTGAAAGGCTGTCTTCCCCACTGGGAGAACTGAGTGCCCGATTTAGAATGAGTCATGGGAAGGGAAGAGCATTAACATTTGATTCCCTCTTTCCTTCCCTCCTTTCCTCCCTCCCTTCCTCCCACCTTCCCTTACTCCCTTGTAATAATTCAACAAGTGATTTTTGAACATTTATTCTATATCAGCCTCTGAATTTGACACAGGGTGGAGTTTTGGGCTTATCTTTTCACTTTGGTTTTTGTGATTTTGTTGTGTGCACATGAGTATGTGCTACGAGTACACATCAGCAGTCCTATATTTAATGTAATAAAATTAATATGTGCCTCATTTTTCATGTACCTTTTGTCTTCTCATAAAGAAATCTCTACCTCATATCACAATGCCCCTTACTGACTGTTTTCATAATGTCTTAAAGATCTGCCACTCACATTTAGGTCTTGATTTCATACAAAGCTGATTTTTGGATAGTGTGAAGTAGGGACCCAATATGTTTTCATTTCTTCAATGTGGGTAAGCAAATTCTGAGCCCTATTTATTGGATAGTTCCCATCCTTCACTGACCTGTCGGACTATGTTCCAAGTCTATTTTGGGGGCCCTTCAGATCTCATCCAATGCTTATTTTCTCTCAGTCTTATTGATATTTATAAGATCAAACTTATGACATTGTGCATTCCATTATGATTTCATTTTTGATACCTAAGTCATTGAGTAGTGGATTCCCAATATGTGTTTTCTTAAATACATATTTAGTATTATTGATTTCTAAATTGTATTTTGATGTGATATTATAGCAAATATGATACTGCTATTTAAAATCATGCTGAGAATTATTTTATGGTTTGGAAAATAACAAATTTATATCAAATTTTCACATTTGCTTGAAAAATTATGGCTATCTTGCAACCACTGGATTTAGGACTCTATGTTCATTAGCTCACACTTGTAAATAATGTTTCCTTTACATCTATTCTTTCCTTTTTATATTTCTGTTTGTCTTTTAATGTCGAGAGGCCTGGATTGAAATTTTTCATTGCATTTTCTTTATAGTTTTATCATGCTTTATGTATTTTGAAATATGTTGTTACATTCATACTTTTTCACTTAATCTTTTGTCACTATTTCATGATGCTAACTAATTTTCTTTTAATTAGGTTTTGTGTTATATGGCATATATGTTCCCATCCTTTTACTTTCAACCTTGCTGCATCTCTATGATTTGGTTGTAAGCTTTCTGAAATTCATAGGCTGATATATCTTTTTAAACCAGTCCCAACCTATTCTTTTAACCAGAGATGGGCCAATACATTTAAATTTTTTTTTCAAATATTGTGTTCACTTTTGAATGTCATTTTCTCCTCCCCATTTTTCCACATGTTAAAAAAAAATTATATATTCTTATTATGTATCTGAAAAAATTCTGCTATTTATTGTTGCTGCTGATTTTTGCTGATGGTTTCTTTGAGTTTTGTGTTCTTTCAGGTCATGTTTTTTGATACTGTATTTTTGGGAATTCTTTGAGATCTTAATAAAGGATGTCTAGGAACTTTGTATTTCCTCTGTTAGTCAAATGTAGTATACCCACTAGGTACAATTTAAAGTTTTGATTTTTGTCTGTGGGGGTTATTTCTTTGTTTTTATGTAGATTGTGTGAATTCCATATCAAGGCTTGCTTGTGTGTCTAAATTCTCAGGAAATACATTTTTACTCCGCTTTCCACCCAGAACCACTTGCAGGCAAATGCTGGCTGTGAACCTCAGTAGGTTGGACACTCGTCCAGTGGACTTCTGTGCAGGTATCAGCTATGCATTGTTCTCCAGTCTAATTGCCCTTACTATGAGGACCCCAACATATGTCTCTGGTCTTCTGTGCTTGCGCCCATTACACTGGATTTCAGTTCTTCTGGGATTGGAAGGCATTCCAGGGAAAGCCTTAGCTTCAGTGCTCAATTGCCTTCCCAGAATTATACTGTTTTGTTAATGGCCTAAGAGGATGCCCCTTACTCTCTTAACAGCTTACCTTTCTATGTAAAAGAGTGTTACAAATTTTAGTTTGTCTCCTCTTTCTGGGTATACACTGGCTGGAGAGTGTCAGGCTATTCATCTTTCGTTTCCAAAATATTCACTCAGTACTCATCTCATACCAGATGCTGCTTGTGTCACTCACAGGAGGCAAAGATACCTGCCATTGGGAAGCACTTCACACATCATGATATTCCCTTCGTGTTCTAATGGCAATGACTAATTCAATTATTATGTTCTGTGAATTGTTCTAAACATTGCTTACGTATTGACATGGGTGCTTCTCTAATGACCTAGTGATAACTATGTTATTTTCATTACCATATTACAGATCAGCAATCAGAGGTCAGGGGAAGTTAAATGCTTACTAATTGACATAAATGAATGAACACATGAATGGATGAATAAGATAGAAATTCAAGAGATTCAAATTCAAGTCCCTCTGCAGTCAGAACCCACCACAATATGCTGCCACTAAGTAGCCTGTGACTTACAATTGGAGCAGAGGTGGTGTGGTGTTCCTTACCTAGGACTGGTAGTTTTGATCTTTCTCGTTTTATGAAGGTCTTTTTGTTGATGAAACACTATCCAGAAGGTTCTTTGAGGAACAATACTACAGATGGGCTGAGAAACAATTCTGGTAAAGTGAGACTTGGGGCAATCTGTGAGCCACAGCTCATACTCAAAACTTTTTAGACTCAAGATCAATGAAAGTTTCTCAGATGTAAGAGAGCTCATTATGTTGTGGATCAATAATACGTCAAATTATAGACAAATTGTAAGAAATTCATTAAACATTTTCTTCTTATAGCTGGAAATTCTAAGACTTTACTCTGTTATTTTGCCTTTGGCATTTCTCATTTGTGATATAAAAAATCATCTTGGCTAGCAAACATGATTTCTTTCATTGCAGATTTACTAAGTGTATAATTCATATGTACATATTATCTATGTTTTCATTATGAAGTGTGATGTGCCAAATTTTGGTTCCAAATACTTTTTTGATATTTATTCTCCCCAAATCCTTTTATAAAAAGTGTATTCTTGCTATTTGTAGCACTCTCACAACAGAAGGAGAATGGCATTAAAGTCATGCATGGTGGTAATATAGGAATTTTGTTTTTCATCACATGATACTATCATCTTTATCATTGTTATACAAATCAGACATTTCTACAAAGCCCTATCATAGCCCAGTTGGTGTTAAAGGGATTTTTTTTTCCAGATGGGCTACTCAATGCAAAAAAAATTGCAAAATTTTATAAAAAAATATTGTCTTCGCATTCTTAATTTGCTCTTTTGTTACTAGTTGTTGATAAGTCTCTAATGAAAAACCACAAACCGTAAATTCAGATTGAAAGGAAAAATTCAGCATGGTTCCCGAATTATAAAATTATAAAAATTATAAAAATTCAGCATGCTTCCCAATTATAAAAACCAGGAAATGGCTTTTATAATCTAAGAAAATAAGTATAGATTGTCAGAGGTCATGATATCTCATATTTACTGGTACTGTAAAAATATTTTTCCACTTGTGAATAGGTTTGGTGGGTAAAAATGCAAAATTTGGAAGAATTTCTAAGGCATTCAGCTGCAGAAATGAACTTCCCAACTAACTGCAGCCCATTCTCACAAGAGTGTCTCCCATCTCTGGAGATACAGTACTTTTATTACAGAATCGTGTTGTTTGCCTGTTGAAGGGGGATTCCTGTATCTCATGAGAGGGTTTATGTTATTGGCCATTGCTGCAAGGATTTGCTATTTTCTCTTTTCCCTTCTTGTATGAGTGACTCAAAAAGTTAGCTGGAGGATATGCGAGTTTGTAAGATAGTCATTTCTAAAGTGGCCTGAGCTTTATATCTATATAATGACTTCGAGATAGTCCCCCCAATATCTGTGAAACTAGTTTCTTATGCCTCCTGGGGCCATCTTGGAGGAAGTCTTCCAAGAGTCCTGCACCACAAAAGCTTGTCTCCTGCCTCTAAGCCTGTATTTGTTCACTAGACTCTAAAGTTCATGAGGGCAGAGACTATATTTTTTCTTTTTCAGCTATTATTTTCCCAGCACCTAATACAATCTCACATTGTAGCAGTTCAATAATCATCCATTGAATAGAGGAATATATGATGCCCACTGCCTGTATCACATATTGGCAAGTGCTTTCCTAGTATCATCTGGAGCAATGTTAACTTGTAATGAGTAATTTCTGGAGCTTACATGAGCCAGGCAAAGGCACTGTGTGGGGCACTGCTTGCAAAGTTGTTCTCTACAACTACAGGAATTTTAAATTTAATATTCAAGAAGGGCCAACTCAAACAAAAGTCTAATTTCTAACCAACTTTGAAAAATTCTTTAACTCTGATCTTTGGAAAGTATAGAAATAAATGTACTTTGTGGACCAAACTATAAAATTTCCAGTTATTTTACTCATGTATAACTGCATAGAGCATATGAGCCTCTGGTAACAATGAATTCTCCTACTAACTTCTAATTCCTTTTCAATTAGCTTAGCTATTCTCAATCGACTGTGATTTTTGCCCTCAGGGATATTTCTAGAGACATTTTTGGTTGCCACACAATGTGGGGGTGCCACTGGCAATTAGTAGGTAGAAGCCAGGGATACTGCTAAACATTTTGCTGAAGGGGAGGACAGTCTCTCACAAGAAAAGCATTCTCGAGTCCAAGATCTCAGTACTGGCTTTGAGAAACCCTGACCGAATGTGGCTGTAACCTCACATCTATTCTCCCCACTGTCCAAATGTTCTTTTTCAATTTTTTTTCCTTGTCATTCATTTAGTCTTCTATTTTTTTTTCCTGGACTTCCTTTATATTCACTGTCTTTATGCTAATTGGATAAAGTACACAGATCATTGCTGGCCTTGGTCTTAGTCCTCAAAGCCAGGATGACTGATTCATGATGGTGACAGTGTCATTTTTGACAATCATGTCAACCTGTCTTGTCTCTCCTCCCACTTTCATCTATTTCAATTCTGTTTGGTTTTGGAGGATAGACGCTTGGCCATTTTTCATTATTGTGATCCTACTTTTTTACTGTTTGGACTTTCATTGCTCTATGGTTACCTCAGCGGTTGCATTTGAGGACCTGGCACTAGATAGCTAAACTCCATTGCCCCAACTCTGGTCGCTATGCACCACTCTAACTCACTTGCCTAGTTATTAACTGAGGCTCACTGTGTCTCCAATAATAAGTGGGTTCAAACACTTACTGATAATGGCAGAGGAGTATCAATTTCCACATACCCAAAGTACAAAAATACATGTGTTCTTTGGAAGTTGGAGGGAACATGGTAAGATTTATGGGTAACTACACACTGGGCATATGATTATTGGACACTAATAGATGTTAGTTAAGGGCAAATGAAAGTTTTATTCAGATTTATTTTCCTTTTTTCTTATATACTCCATAGTGCCTTAGGTTTATGATTTAACTTTAGGTTTGTAATTTGAACTAAACAACTAAAATGTGTAGAATGAAATAAACTCCATATCAATAACTGACTACTGCGTATTTGTTAGTATGACACGTGGCAGCCCTCAAATTATGGTGGTAAGTAGGTTTGGCACCAGTTCTCCTTGTCTATTTGCTTTCTCATCACAAATAATTTGGTAAACTTATTTATGAGTTTGTTAATTGACAGTTAAATATTCATAGGGTAAAGGGTGGGATGATACAGGCTGCAACTGACCTAGATGTAATTGTGAGGGCTTAGGCAACGGCTTGAAGTTAAATTTAATGTTACATTTGCATTGCTGTAATCCTAAGTATATTTGCTTCTTCCAATGTGCACGTGACATGCAAGCTGCACCACACTTGCTCTTTAGCTTCTTATTATAACTATAACACACGGTAAAATGCTCTAAGCTTGATGCATGCTTACTTTATTGTTTTTGTTGCTTAGCCTAAAGCAAACATACTCATGTAGCCATCACTCACAAAATGTAAAACATTTTGAGGATCCCCGAAGCCTCTCTCCTGCCTCTTTTTGGGCATACCCGACTCTAAGAGGAAACCACACTTATGATCTTTATCACCATAGATTAATTTGTCTGCCCTTGAACTTATAAATGAAAATAATCAGTATTTTTCACTTAATATATTATTTATAAGAGTAATGATTATTATTGTATAATTAAGGTCCATTCTTTTATGTATTGTTGTATTAACATATCTCAGTTTATTGATTTATTATATTTTGACTGATGTTTGCATCATTCCTTCTTTTGGGAGTTTATGCATAATGCTCCTATGCATTCTTGTGTAGTCTTCTGGTATAAGTAACTACAAATTTTTGTTAACATTACAAAATACTGAATTTTGTAGAGTAGCAGATTATTGAGTATGCAAATGTTCAGCATTGCCAAATAGTTTTCCAGAGTGGTTATATCAATTTACACTTTCAGGAGCATGAATGCAATTTATACATTCCCATCAGCAGTATGCATTGTCCTCCCCTTCCTCAGATTGTACCCATTTCAGTGCATGCGTGGGACTCCTTCATTTCGGTTTTAATTTTCATTTTACTAGTGACTAATGATGTTGACCACATTTTTGTGTTCTTATTAGCTTTGGTGTATTTTCTTTTATGCCTTGTTCATTAAAATTTCATTGAATTGTCCATTTGAAATTATGCATTTTTTTCTATTTTGCCTTTTAGGTACTATTTATATATTCAGGATATGTGTTCTTTGTTGAATGTATGTTTTACAAATATATTTTCCCTTTTTGGTTTGCCTTCTTACTGTATATGTTGTGACTTTTGATAAGCAGAATCTGACTTTAATAAGTCCAATTATTGTGACCTCTTGTACAAAGTACTCCATTTACTCGCAAATTAATAAAGTTATTCTTCTCTATGATCATCTAGACATTTTATTGTTTTTCCTTTCACATTCAGATCCACAATGCATCTGACAATTATTTTTTTTTGTGGAAAGTAAAATACAAGGTTCATTTTATTTCATGTGGATATCCAATTGACCTAGTTCCCATTATTGAAAAGACAACCTTCTCCTGCATCACAATTCAGTGGTCTCTTTTTCATAAATTGGTTTCTGTAAACATGTTATCCTGCTTCTGGACTCTATACTCCGTTTAATTGTTCTATTTATCAGTTCTCATGTCAATACCATATTACTTTAATTATGGCTGTTTTATAAAACTGTTGCTATCTGGTAATATTCCCAGTTTGATCACTTTTTAAATATTTTTTGATTTATCTTTTGAATCTATTTTTTTGTTTCAGCATATTAGGGGAGTACGAATGTTTAGGTTACATATATTGTCTTTGCCCCATACGACTCAGAGCTTCAAGCGTTTCCATCCCCCATAGGGTGTGCACAGCACCTTGTAGGGGTCAACATATCCATCCTCTCCTCCCCCTCCCACCTGCCTGACATCCGATGAATTTTATTACTATATGTGCACTTAAGTGTTTATAAGTTAATACCAATATGATGGTGAGTATAAGTGCTGCTTATTTTTCCATTTTTGTGATACTTCACTTAGTAGAATGGGCTCCAGCTCTATCCAGGATAATACAAGAGGTGCTAGATCACCATTGGTTTTTGTGGCTGAGTAGAACTCCATGGTATACATACACCACATTTTATTAATCTGCTCAGGTATTCATGGGCACTTGGGTTGTTTACACATCTTTGCAATTGTGAGTTGTGCTGCTATAAACATTCTAGTGTAGATATAATTTTTACAGAATGTCTTTTTTTCTTTGGGTAGATGCCCATAATGGGATTGATGAATCAAATGGTAGTTCTACTTGTAGCTCTTTGAGGTATCTCCATATTACTTTCCACAGCGGTTGTACTAGTTTGCAGTCCCACCAGCAGTGCATGAGTGTTCCTATCTCTCCACATCCATGCCAACATTTATTGTTTTGGGACTTTTTGATAAAAGCCATTCTTACTGGGGTTAAGTGATATCTCATTGTGGTTTTAATTTGCATTTCCCTGATGATTAGATAAGTTGAGCATTTTTTCATATGTTTGTTGGCCACTAGTCTATCTTCTTTTGAAATGTTTCTGTTCATGTCCTTTGCCCACTTTTTAATGGGGTTTTTAATTTTTTTTCCTTGCTGATTTTCCTGAGTTCTACATAGATTCTAGTTATCAGCCCTTTATAGAATGTGTAATATGCAAATATTTTCTCCCATTCTGTAGGTTGTTTGTTTGCTCTCATGATAGCTTCCTTGGCTGTGCAGAAGTGTATTAATTTGATCAGGTTCCATTTATTTATTTTTGTTGTTGCTGTGATTGCCTTTGGGGTCTTCTTCATAAATTCTTTGCCCAGGCCAACGTCTATTAGAATTTTTCCAACATTTTCTTCCAGAATTCTTATAGTTTCATGCCTTAGGTTTAAGTCTGTTATCCACTGTGAGTTGATTTTTGTGAGAGGTGAAAGGTGTAGATCCTGTTTCAGTCTTCTACATGTGACTATCCAGATTTCCCAGCACTGTTTATTGAATAAGGATTCTTTTCCCCAGTGCATGCTTCTGTCTGCTTTTTCAAAAATTGGATGGCTATATGAGGGTGGTTTTATATCTGGATTCTCAGTTCTGTTCCATTGGTCTATGTCTCTGTTCTTCTATCAGGTCCATGCTATTTTAGTTACTATAGCCTTGAGGTATAGTTTGAAGTCTAGTAAATTGATACCTCCCAATTTGTTCTTTTTGCTTAATATTGCTTTTGCTACATGGGGTCTTCTCTTGTTCCACACGAAGTATAGAATTATTTTTTCTAGATCTGTGGAAAATGATGTTAGTATTTTAATAGGGATTGCATTGAATCTGTAGGTCACTTTGGGTAGTATAGACTTTTTAACATGTTGATTCTGCCGACCCACGAGCATGGTATGTTTTTCCACCAGTTAGTGTCCTCTGCTAATTCCTTCCTCATTGTTTCGTAGTTCTCCCTATAGAGGTCTTTTATACCTCCTTAATTAAATATATTCCTAGATATTTTATTTTCTTTGTTGCTATTGTGAAGGATATTGAGTCTTTGATTGGTTTTCAGTTTGACTGTTATTGGCATATAGTATCAAGAAAATAATCCATCACAACCGGTGGGCTTCATCCCAGAGATGTAGGGATGGTTCAACATACCCAAATCTATAAATGTAATTCACCACATAAATACAAGTAAAAACAAAGACCATATGATCCTTTCATTAGGTGCAGAAAAAGCGTTCGACAAAATTCAGCATCCTTTTATGATAAGAATACTTAGCATAATAGGCATAGATGGCACTTACCTAAAAATGATAAAAGCCATATATCACAAATCCATAGCCAACATCATACTGAATAAGAAAAATTGAAAGCATTCCTGCTTAGTACTGGAACCAGACAAGTTCGCCCTCTATCACAACTTCTATTCAACATAGTGCTGGAAGTCCTAGCCAGAGCAATCAGACAAGAGAAGGAAATCAAGTGAGTCCAAATGGGGGCAAAAGTAGTCAAAGAATTGTTTTTTGCTGACAATATGGTCTTATATCTAGAAAACCCAAAAGATTTTGCCATGAAACTACTGTATTTCATAAACATATTCAGTTTGATCTTTTTGTTCAAGAATATTTTTGTATTCTTTATTCTTTGCTTTTCCATGTAAGATTTAGAATGAGCTTGCCAACTTCCATAAAATACCTGCTGGGGTTTTGTTAAGAATTATGTTGAATCTTTAGGTCAACAATAGGTATTTTATATGCTATTTTAGGTGATATAATTTTCTAATTTTGTTTTCTATTTTGTGGAGTTGATACATAGAAATTATTTTGTGTAATAGACTTTGCATCCACTAAACTTGTTAAATTTAATTATCTCTAATAATTTGATGATTATTTTGATTTTGTGTACATATTTATGTGTACATCATGAGATAATGACAATATTATCTCTTCTTTTACAACCTTTATGTCCCTTATATTACATTTTTGCTGTATAGATGTGACTAGAATTTCCAGTTGAGTTTTGATAACATTTCCTGTTTCCCCTTAAGCAATATCTTTACTAGATAATGGAGTCATAAAGTGGGGAATGAATTGTCCTTTCACAAAACCACAAAGATGGAAAGAGACATGGTAAAATTATGATTTTAATTAAAGTAATTTTTAATTATACTTGTTTGGTAGACTCATAACTCTAGACTCATAAATCATAAATCTAAAGAACTGTGATAGAAATCTAAAATGTAGCTGATGGAAGAAAAGTACATCTTCACTAAACTAGCATGTCAAAATAGTATATTAACATGGAAAATATATGGATAGAACTTTTGCTTTGATCATATTTTTTAGGAGTATTTAATGACAGGTAACCTTACTTTTGACAGAATAATAAATGATAAAATACCCAATACAAAACTGAATATGTGTGTGTGTGAGTATCCTATACTGTATGATTAGCAATTCAGTAATTTTGATAAGCAAAACATTTATAGAATTATAAAACAGAAATATTAAATTTAACTATGACTACTTTAAGACTGGGAGTTCTCTGTAGGTAGCTTTAACTTATACTTTTCTACTATACTGTATTTTGTAAATGTTATTGGTAGTTTGAACAGTGTAGATCAAATAGTTTTGCCCTTGAGGAATGTAGCTTGTCATGCATCTGCAAATATTGCTAATTTGCATCACATTCTAGTGGATATGTTTGTTTGTTTTACATCTTACTATGTTGGCTAGAAATGGAGCAATATGGACATCTAAATATATTTTGTGATTTTAATTAAAATGACTGCAGTGACTCACTATTAAGTATGGAGTTTAGTATTGGTTTAAGATATGAATTTCCACAAAAATCTGGATTAGAGTTTTTGATCTCATTTCTGCTAGTTTCTGTTTCCAATAGAGATTGTAATTTGAAATTGTATTTCAGTCAGCTCCCATAAAGTACTATATTAAAAATGAGGTTTGGCTGGGCATAGTGGCTCACACCTGTAATCCTAGCACTCTGGGCTGAGGCAGGTGGATTGTTTCAGCTCAGGAGTTTGAGACCAGCCTGAGGAAGAGCAAGACACTGTCTCTACCAAAAATAGAAAAAAATTAGCCGGGCATGGTGGTGCATGCCTATAGTCCCAGCTACTTGGGAGGCTGAGGCAGTAGGATCACTTGAGCCCAGGAGTTTGAGGTTGTTGTGAGCTAGGCTGACACCACGGTAGTCTAGCCCAAGCAAGAGAGTGAGACTCTGTCTCAAAATAAATAAATAAATAAATAAGAGGTTCTTTTCTTTTGTGAACAGCATAAGCACAACATGGAAACAAAATATGCAATTAATTAAAGCTCAAATAATATAATAAAATAGGAAAATAACATGTATAACCTCACTAGAGATAATTAATATCTTTTAAAACCTTTTCTCCTGAGTACAATCACTATATATGCATGTGTGTTTAATTTTACAAACACTTTTTTCACTAAAAATTTGTATATAACTTTTCATGTCATGAATAATCATATATATTGTCCTTTTTAATGGCTGAATGGTTCACTGTATAGCTATACCATGAAAATCAGGAAATTTCATGAAGCAATATAATAAGATTTCATGGTTCTAGACAGAGGATGAGGAGGGTAAAATGCTTCCCTTCTTCTCTTGTACAGCAGATGGGTGTGATTTTTCTGGCCATTGTTCAGTCAAACAGTGTTGGATAGGGACTGTGCAGAGTATGGGGTGAGTGGCACTATGGACTTTGCCACTCTATTTTCTTCCTGAGGTGTTTCTATTCAGCCTTGAAGCCCTACTTGGGACATCTGCAATGGTGGCTTTTTGGAGCCAAGGACAGTGGTTGTCCCGGGCCCACAGATATGTATATAAGTATGGATATGCATTTTGCTGGGGATCCAGGATATGAATTTTCAAAACATTCTGCCAAAATATAGACATTAATTATTAGGTAAAGGGAAGAAAATCTTTCTGGGATCAAGCAGAACATAGACTCATGTTTCTAGATTCTGATTTAATGAATATTTCTATGGGAACATTGATTCAGGAACTGTTATCTAATAATCATTTTAATACAGAAGTATTCCAGTTTAGAAGAATTTGTCATTTTTGAAATGAAAATAATAAGCAGTTTAAAAATGGTTCTGTAATGTACATTTATGTTTTCTTTTGTGTTATCCACTTCATTTTCTTATAAATGCATTCAAGTTAAAAATGGTCATTGATGATACTGGGGTTGAGTGAAGATTACGATGTGAGCAATTACAGAGAATAAGAATGATATGACATTGGTCCAAGATAGTCATTGATATTATTTCCCAGCTTCTTAAAGACAGGATGATTCAATTCCTTCTGGTTTTTAATACAGAGTGACCTAGTATTCTGGATTCTAATGAATGCAGCCCTTTATGCTTTTCTATGAATTTCTCTAGGATATTCATAGAATATCTCACTTTCCTATGGGGACCCATCTGGTATATCACCTACACACACACTGTGTTATTATACCTCATGGCAGCAGCAGCAATAGTAACAACAGCAAATCTTTATCAAAAGCCAGATATTTTGGCTCTTGCTAGAACATTATAATCCTTTCTTTAGAAGTGACTGTACAAGATTAGAGAAAATATCCTAGATATAATCCAATCAGTTAAATCTCTGTTTTGATACTTTAATTAGGACATTGAGTTCAACGGATACTAGCAGTAGGATGAAAGGGGAAACAAGATGTAAAATATTAGAATTGGAGGGTTTATAGTATAGGTCAGGCATACTGTATCACAATATGATTGCATAATAACCCTATAGGTAATTGGTATTATAACCATTTTTATAGTTTGAAAGACAAAGGCCCAGAGAGATTATGCAACTTGCCAGTGTTTAGACAGTTACATGCAACAGGATGAGGATTTTAACCTAAGTCTATCAGACTCCAAAGCCATGTTTTGTTCCACTACCTTTTATGATGCCCAAAAACTATGAGAGGCAATGATAGATAGCTTTGGAGTCTGCATTCATTGTGGTCATCAATGACGGGGTTTCAAGTTCAGTGATCATGTGGTTTCAGTGTGAGGGGTCATATCAATTACCGATAAGTGTGGTTTACACAAGGGTCAAGGTTATTAGTATCCTCGTCAATAAAGAGCATGAATTTAATTCTACTAAATCCAATATGACTCAATTGAATTCAAGCTAAAATTACTTTTTGAGCACCAATTACATAGACAGTCATATTCTGGATCCCTGTGCTGAGGACAGAAAAAAAACAAAAAAAAACACAGGTTTGAATTTTGCCCTTTGGAATCTCATAGTCTAGCTAGTGATACAACTAACAATTATGCAACAGTTCACAGGCAATTTCATGTTAACCTGTGAGTGGATGGCAGCAGCAAATGTGTAGACTTTGAATCAGATATTTTCAGGAATTGGATGCGAGCTTTGACACTTTCTCCCTAATTGGAGAATTTTGATATGTATAAAATAGGTAGTAAGTTAATTCTTCAAGAGAGTGTTTTGAGGATCAAAAGGAGTGCTACCAAAATGCAAAAGTCCATTTTGATTGCATATGAGCCATGGAGTTTGGGCTTTGTTGGAAGATTAAATTAAATGTGGTGGTCTCCTTTCCCTCCAGATAATTAATTTTATCAATACATTTACTTAGAGGCTAAGATCCCTCAAGAGAACTAAAGAAATCAAGACCTTTAATTTTGATGTCTGAAATAGAAATAAACCTTTAATAATAGATGTATCCTTAAAAATAATGTTACTAGTTACTATTAGTTAACTAATAGTAACTAGAAATACTTAATTACTATTTCACGCCTACTGAGAACAAGGTTGGGTTCAGTGGTGTTCTTACAGATTTTACATTCTGGTGGAAGAAAAAAGACAATGAAATTTATAAAGAAAGATGAGGAAAAAGAGCGGTAAGTGCTTAGAAGAATAACCTAGAGTGCTGTGTGGTGACCGGTGGGGCAATAGAGCAGACCTCTCTTAAAATGTGAATGTGAGGCCCCAACCTGAAGACAACAATCCAGCTGAAATCACGCTAACCCCACGACATGCGTCCTTCCAATGCCACGCGTACCACAAAGAGCTCGGTGGACTGTGGCTGGGGCCCAGCTCCTTGATGCGAGCTGAGTCCCCCAGGCCAACTGCATGCAGTGAGTGAGTCTCAGTGTGCCATTCTCAAACGGGAACTATGAAGCCACTCTGTTACCTGCCTCATAAAAAGGTTGCAACCATCACTGTGGTGAAAACCATTGGGACATTTCATGAGTTATTCCAATGTTCATTATTACAAGGGACGGGAAGGATATGTTTGAGTATTGACTTTGTGCGAAGGATCTGTTTCCTATGGGGGCTTTATACACGTTCATGTTCGTGTTCTTTAGTCCTTAGATCTACTGGGCAGTACTGGTATTATTTCCATTTTAAAGCTAAGCCAATTGCTCACACCAGGAAGAAGTGGGAAATGTGGAGACCTGACTCTAAGCTCTGTGTTAGTTTCATATTCCCAATTCCCATAGCCACTAATTCATAGATTACATCGAATCTATCAGCAACGGTCTAATCCTACATTCACAGTAACAAGGAGGTGGTTACAGGCATGGATTTACTTCTGTCAAAGGGGACCAAGGAGGAAGGCTGGGCAGTGGACCAGTGAAGAGGGACCTCAGGAAAATACGGGGAAAATTCTGATACAAGGTTGCTGCCCTACAGACAGTTGTTTAGAACTACAGCAATGAAACCACACAGCCCCATGCTTCAGCATTCTCTCTCCCTCTCTCTCTTTCTCTCTCTAATTCTGTCTCTCTTTCTATCCCTCCCTTCTTCCCATTTTCCCTTTGACTAAAAATCAGCTTTTCCAAAGCTCTTTAACATCTCCCAGGGAACTGTACATTTCTGACTGATTGGCCTGCCTAGACACTTGGAAGCGTTATGGCAGCTAACTCTTCCTTTGCACAGACTTTATCTCAGATTCTGAGCAGGGCCCAGCTATATGCTGCAGAGTTTGCCTCATTTTTAATAGCTGAGGAGGGCAGAGGCGTTCTGTCTGGGACTCTGCAGAATAACAGCTGCAGGTCGCATATCTTCTCAGCATTCTACAAGGAGGGCGCTGCTGATCTGCCAATGCCGAGGTAGGCATCCAGCCCAAGCATCTGTAAAGAACGGCCCATGCAAGGAATTCTTTTGACATTTTATCTTGCTCCCTACTCTTTTTATGTTTTTGAACTAGAATTTTTATGCAGATGCTCAAACTGTGGGAAGGTGATTAGACACAGTTAAGCACTTATACCTATATGCCAGAAATGCAGAGTAGGCTTGGATCTCACTCCCAGGCTTCTCTTTACTGATGCTGGAAAGAACTCCAAACCCTCGCTGCAGAGGAGCTAGTTCTCTTTCTGTCTGGCTGAGATGCTTCCTGCTGTCCTTGTGTGTGGTCCAGTCTGCAGGGGCGAAGGGGCTCAGACTTCTGGGACTTACCCACGTCTTAGTTTGGCTTTAGCGTTTGCTGGCAGCATTGCCCCCAGGTCCCCGGTGTGTCTGTCGATATTTATGTAAGCCTTGGTCTGCATACTACTTCCTGAGCCCGTGTTGAAGCAAAAACTCCCTCCCTGGCTAAACCAAGATAGGCATTTTCTTTGCAAGATACCTCATTCTGTGATCTGGAGCAGTGAGGGGAGGGAGAGTTTAAAGGTTTCCTTTGGAGAAAAGCATCACTTTAGGATGTACACTTAGAATCTGAGCATGTGGACCCAAGTCTACTCCCTATGAAGCATTGGTAAACATCAACCGAACAGTAACAGCTCAAGATTAGTTTGGGGCATTATTGTTTACCAGTTCGTGCCTGGTGTCATTTGGGCTACATTTGCAGCAGTTGGAACACGTCCAAACGATGACTCCATCCTGTGTGTCTCTGGCCTTCTTTAGGCCAGATGTCACCACGTTATCTAAGTCTTATGTGGTGCAGATGCACACCAGGCAGCTGGGAGCTGTAAAATTCCAGATGATGGATATTTGTCCTGCCTGGGTGCAGGAATTACTAATGAGAAAGAATTAGAGCAATAGCTCTGTAGCTACACCCTGACTGTAAGGAGTGTGACTGTAGCCTTGGCTGTGAAGGCTGAGCCTTGCCCATATAGGTCAGGGCCAAGGATACTAGGGGGGCAGGTGGACTCTCAGCTGGGAGATATCAGAGTCACAAAAGACACTTCTCCCTCAACCTCATAGCTAATAGCTCAAGTTAGGAGAAGAAATGACTATTCCATGTTCCCTCTATCCACACTAGCAAAATCTACTGAACTAGGCAAAATCCCCTAAGGCTGTCTGGTATCTGCTTAATGATTGAGCATTTTCCTTTACACCTTTCTAATTTTAAACTTACCTTCTCCTGCATGCAAAATCAGCTACTGCCAGCTAGAAATATGATGAGCCATCTTAGGGAACATGCAGCTTTGTGTTATACTGAAAAGTCAATTTACTCTCAGCTTTTTCTGTTCAGACAGAAAGGGCTTTGGTTCATTTGCCATTCAAATATATACTTTTGAACTACTGTAAGATCTTTGCACACAGATGAAGGACTGGATTGATTTCATATATCATTATTTTCATCAAATATAAATAATAAGTCCTGCTAATTAGAACATTCTCCTTCCAGACCCAGTACACTCTCATTTCACCAGAAAATGCAAACATCTGAAAGATTTTTAATGACTTTATCCTTTGAATCTCTAACCACAGAGAGGAAATGGAAAATAAATATATCATGCTTATTGCTTCAGAGTATGGTTAGCTTGTCTAGAACTGTACTTAATTAGATTGTTAGCTGTACCGCTGTACCGCTCTGAGTCAGCAAGCGCATTTCCAAAGTGATATATGTTACAATTTTTTCCAGTTCCAGAATTCAGCTCTTCCTTATTCTTCCTTCATCTTGATTAGACAGGTGATATAAATTTAGTGGGAAAACAACAATTTTGGAATCATCAGAACTTGGTTTAAATCTCAGCTGCCCAATTTATCACGGGGAGATGAGATTATTTACACCATCTCAGCCTCAGTTTCCCTTACTATAAAAGAGACTCAAAGTATTACGATGACTAGCAAATGAGATAAAATATTGAAGAACCAACTGCAACTAAGTGATGGTAAATATTTCTTCGTTCTCTTTCCCTCCTCTTCCAAGGGACCTTCTAGTAGAGATATTACCTAAAGCTAGATCTCAATTTTGCTTTGACATGCTTGTCATTTGGGCATTTTAAGCAATTCAGTCTTTCACCACTTCTTCTTGATTTTCAATCTTTTAAACCCTGTACAGTTTCACTACCAGTCTTCCAGCTTTCAGGCACCCCCATCCTTTGCAGAATGTCTACCACAACCAAACCAGGCTTCCAAAAAAGCACATTTTATAGATAATATGCTCCAAATTAGTCATGACTATATTGCCCTCCTAGGCATCTTTAAAGGTCATCATTCATTCACACTTTCATTTACTAATTCAATAAGCAACTGGGCATAGATTCCCTGGGATGTACACATGCCTGTGGAAACAGATAAATAAGGAACGTCATCATCACACCACCAATCTAGTGGGAAAACAGAAAGCAAACAATTTAGAATAATGTGATGAATCCTAGACTAGAGAGCCTGGAGTCTCTTTCCAACTATAAACTTCCATTGTAGAAATATGAGGTTTTCTTACTTCTTATATTTTTCCTTAACGGTGAGGGTTTTGGTTCAATTTACAAGGCTCACTCTGAGTTGATGGCAAACAACTAGTTACAGCATTTAGCACACTGCCGAGAGTTTATTTTCTTGGTATAATGTGAATGGATACCCAAGGGCAGGTGCTTTGCCTCTTTTATCTCTAAAGTCTTAGGTGGCACAGGACATGGCCTGCTTTTTCCAGTAAATGGATGAGCGATAAATAGAAGGAATATTAGCTTTAGAGACAGACATTGAATTAGATCTCGGTTTTGTCAAGTACAACGTGGAGAATTCATGTCCCTCTTAAGAATCATTTTCCTTAGGTGTAAAGTGAAGCTGATACAAACTACTTCAAAGATCATTGTATTAATTAAAATAACATGCTGTTAGGTATTCAATTCGGAGCTGAGCATGCAATAGGTATGCAACACTTGTCGGTTCACTTCTTCCTCTCTTTCTTTTATGAGAATCCATTGAAGTGACTCAGGGAAGGCAGCTTTCACAATGCCTACAAACTAACCAGGAAAATACTAGTGAGCCCTTTCTGCTGTCCACTCTGGATGCCCATGAAGCTGTTGGAAAGCTGTGCCTCTGTATAGCAGCAGCTAGGATGAATCGATGCATGCCAATTATCTCCCATCTAGGCAGCGTTCTAACTCATTTCTTTGAGATCTCTGCATACCTTCGACCTCTACTCAGGAACTCCAAATCAGTAGGTACATAAGCATAATTTGTCATTTAAATAGCATACATGCTTTTGATCTGGTTGCATAAGGAACTGCATGATTAAACATCCATGAGTGCTGACCTTGCCTTCTGCATTAACTTTTTATTTTACTTTTACTCCTCCCTTTAAAATATTGGATGAGGGTATTTCTTGACCCAGGTATACATAAATATATTTTGCGCATTTGTTCTGATTTTACTGAAATGCTAACTTTGCCTCAGGCTTTATAAAAAGTTGGAATTCTCAGGAACTTTAAATTCCTTTCTGTATAGACAAGAACAAGTGGACTTGTTTCCCTTGAAACTGAACTGTGTATTTATGAATTTTTGAAAAGTATGTTCAAGTCACAGAGTATTCTATGTCTATGTATCTATATCTGTATCTATATCTATATCCATATCTACAGGAGGTACCTAAGAGGATGACGGACCGGATGTTCAGGCCAAGAGTCCTATTCCTTGTTGAGGAAGTCATTTAACTTTTCCACACCATCTGCAATGGTAGCAAGGCACTTGGAAATTCTTTTCAGAAAGCCTTTCTTGCAATTAAAAGCATATGTCTATGGAACCAGGAAATACATACTTTTATACTTTATATTTTTCTTTATGGTTCCTTCCCAAGAGATTCAAATATTAAAGTCGTAAATTCTTAAGTAGAGACCGAATGATAGCTGTGGCTGGAAGCAAATGGGCTGCCACATGGCTCAAATCTGGACTCCACTGATGCCTGGGCCACCACATTGTTCATTCCGGTCTGTTTGATGTATGGTTGAAAGAGAAATTGGGCAAAACCAGAAGCTGTGAAATATTAATAGCATTTGGGAACCGTATCAGCCCTAGTGTCCATTATGGGTGGCTTATAGAACACACTTAAAAAAATTTTTTTAATATTAAAAAAAGAGATTTAACAAATTGATAGATAAAATTGTTCTTATTGTGTACAACATAATGTTTTGAAGTGTGTATATATATATATATATATATATATATGCTGCGGCATCTTTAAATCTAGCTAATTAGCATATGCATTGCCTCACACAGCCCTCATTTTTGGGGTGAGAACACTGAACATCCACTCTCTCAGAATTTTTCAAGAATACATATAACATCATCAGCCATAGTCACCGTGCTGTACAATAGATCTCCTGAATGTATTCTCCTATCTGAGTGGAATTTTTAATTCTTTGACCAACAATTCTCCAATCCACCCAGCACATTTATTTTCTTTTGTGAATTCCCTCATTTCACAAGTACTGAGTTCCTTGCTATGGCAGGCACTGCTGAGCAGTAGGAGTTGTAATGATGATACGATGAAGGAAAACGGTCATATGATTTTTTCCCAAAGAATCTGAAGAGAAGCTTTCACTCTCATTTTCTCTTCAGTCACAGCAAAGATACAAGTCTGTGTCGAAAGCTGAGACAGAGGCCAGGGGTGACGTAAAATAATAATACAAAAGAGGTCCCCATAGAAAACATAGCTTACTAAGGGAGGGAGCTAAGGGGTGAATGTAATGGTTAATTCAATATGGAAAGAAATAAAGGTTCTAAGAGACTTTCCTGTGAGGGGCATGCGAATTTCGAGGAGAGAAATGTCACCTCCCTCAGTCTGGAGTCATGGCAGCCTCTGCCTACCCCTTGATCATTGCTGAGCCAATCCCATTAAGCGGAAGCCCCAAGCCTCCGCTGGGTGAGCCCTGGCACTGTGTGTGCCCGAGTTCTGAGTCTTAGTGGTATGTATTCAGCTAAATACCGGGGGCTCTCTTATCTAGAAACAAACGGGGGACATAATCGAAGTGGGTTACTACAGTTTTGCTACACTCAAGACAGAGTAGCAAACTTCCATTTATTTCTCCCCAAAAGGTGCTAAAATTTTTTAAAACTTCATAGGAACATTAAAGAGTGATCAAATGAAGTGCCACATATAAAAACCGAAACAAAGGATATCGTATCAGGTCCGTGTCGGGATTACCTCAATAATCCAAGGTTCATTGAACATTCGAAAATCAATCAAATCAGTACATTGACATATTAGGAGAAGATTATTATGATACCAATGGAGGTAGGAAAAGAATTTAACAAATTTCAATTGTTGCTTGTGGAAAAAAAATAAACTCATAGCAAAACTAGGAAAAGGAGGGAATGACTAACTTGATAAAGCTTAGCAACAAAGGTCCTGCAATTAACAGAGGCATCCAGAAAGTATCCAGCCATTGTCAATATATTTTTCATATTACTTGGCTGGATACTTTTCGGACAGCCCTGGTACATGGTGGTAAAGGACTGAAAAGCTTGTAATTTGAGTTCAGGAATCAGAGAATTATTGTACTATATGCTTTCTATTCTACTTTGTTCTGGAAGTCAACAGCCCTTGCAGTAGAACAAGAAAAAGAAACAACACAATAAGATGTGTAAGGATTATGAAGGACTAAGCAAAACTATTTATTCTCACATGATATAATTGCATACTGAAAAAATAAAAATGTGCTACAGATAAGTTTAGGCATTAATAGAAGTTTAGTATGCTTGGTTGATACAAAATTAATATCTATGGGCAATTAACAGCAAGATCAGTAGTTTAGGAAATAACGTATAAAACATCACTATTGACACTATCAAAGTATGTAAAGAATCTAGAAATAAGTCAGGCAAAAATGTACAATGACTACTTCCAGTTTATGGTTTGACTTTTCACTTTCTTAATGGGATTTTTTAGTAAATAGAATTCTTTACCTAAAGCAATTAATTCTATCTTTTTTTCTTGATGATAAGTGGGTTTTTTTGTTTTGTTTATGAAAATCTTTTTTACTCATAGTCATAGAAACATTTTTTAATCTCTTTGAAAACATAGAAAATAGCTTGGTCCCTTTGGCCTGAACCACGTTTTGAATTATTTTTGTTATTTAAAATTATTATCTGCAACTCCAATATCTCACTCATATATCTCTTTCCCTTGAAGTATTTAGCCATCATTCTATTACTGAAAATTATTACATTATTATTATTTACTATTTACCTAAAAGCTACAATAGTTTTGCTATTTGCTCTCAACTCCATTGTCTCAATTCTGAAATCCATTCTTTAACAAGCTGCTCAAATATTAATACCGTTATTATTTCCAAACTACATCATAGCTAGTAAAGACGCAGAAATAAAAGTAATATATATTGGAGAGTATCTGCCAAAATTATCATTATTTTTGTATGATAAGATTGTATGACTAAAATAAATTAAATATTGATATGAGGACATTAAAAAGTGTGATAAGATGTATAGATACAAAATATTCAATATATTAAAATCAAAAACTTAACTTTCACACAAAAAAAATTTTGTTCGAAAATATGGAAAGATACATTGATCCCTGTGGCTTCCAATCTCAAGGGAAACTCGTTCTGGATTCTCTGTGGAAACAGGAGGGTGGACCTTGTACAGTGTTTTGCCACACTCAGCCCAGAGTAACCCTTCCTGTGTTCAGAGTCATAAAATCTGTAAAGTTTTCTTTTAAGACATGAGAGCCCCATCTACTCCAAGGAGCCAGTTGGAGACATTTGCCATTGATGACTTCACTCTGGAGTCCATCCTAAGATAAGAAACACTATTTTTTTTCCAAGATGAATTTCCCAAAACATCTTTTACAGAGAACCAACTCAGCCTCCAACACAGAAAATAGTTTAAATTTTCACCTCCAGAACAGTTTTGCTCCTCGGAACCTAAAACCTTTTGATACTTAAGAACTTTGGTTTTACATTGATACAATATAAAGTCCCACTTGGCATTTGTTTTTGTTGTTGTTTTCTTGAGTTATTCTGACAAAAAAAAAAAAGAAAAAAAACCCAGCTTTTCAAAAGTGGCATTGAAATCTTTTCAACGTTTATAGTAAAGATGCTTACAGTGATTAAATGTTGTTTTTTTATTTGTTTGTTTTCTCTCCCTAGTTTCTACCCATCAAATTTTCAAAAACTCATAAATTGTCAGGTTAGCTTAGGGACCCTGCATTTCTGGAAGTTTCCTATCACATGCCCTTGATGGCCTCTACTCACCTTGACTCTGAAGATCAATTCCAGTACTTTTTAGAGAACTTTGTCAGGTAGTTTGGTGCACAGGTACCTTGAATATATCATGGTTTAGGGAGAAATGACAGAGCAAAGAAACAGCAGGGAGGGCATCATTCCTCATTCCCACATGGAAATATGGAGTTTAACAATACAAGAAACAGAGGGCGGGAGATTGATTAATAGAACTCCATTCTTGAGTTACAGCTTTTCCTGCCTGATGAGTCTTGGGTAAACCACAAGTTTCCCAACTAAAAAAAAAAATGTGATCACACTAATAATTACCTCACCATACTAGAAGATTATTTATATAGAAAAGCTTCCTAAAATGAAAGAGCTAATCAATAATTATTGCTATTAATAGAACATGTGTTGGCATTTTGCGTGCTTGATATTATTTTTAGAATAACATTTTTGTTCATATATAGTGTCCAAATAAAATATGTTTACAACTAGTTAACACATTTTAATTAAAGAAGTGGACATATGTTAACTAAGACCTGTTTTTGGATATGTTTAATTTATATATAGTAAAAATTTTCAAAATATATGCCACTCTGTTCCAGAACTACTTGTTAAAAGACCAGCTTTTGTCTATAAAATTGTTTTTGCATCTTTGGCAAATACCAGTTGCCTATATTTGTGTGGTTCTATATCTGGCTTTTCTGTTGCATTCCATTGGTCTTTGTGTCACTATGGTTATGTTTTTTTGTTGTTATTCAAGAGTTTTATTTATACAGAATCAGACAGCGTAAACTCTTTTTTGTACATGTTGTTTGACCCAGCATAGTTATTTTGAGATTCAGTCATAATGTTGCATGTAGTTTCATTCTTTTCATACAACATATGTATTCTCCATTCATCTGTTAATGGAAATTGGTTGAATCCAGTTTTTGGCTGTTTAAAATGAATCTGTTATGAACATTCATGTACAAATCTTCATGTGAACATATGCTTTCTTTTGTAGGGGGAGGAAATTCCTAGCACCGGAATGACTGGGTCATAATGGTAGATGTATGTTAAAATTTTAAGAAACTTCCAAACTGTTTTCCAAAGTATTACAGTAGTCCAATTTTTCATTTTCCCCAACAATGTTATTTCTATATTTTCTTCTAAAAGTTTAATGGTATTAGCAAGGTCTTTAGCCTATTTTGGGTAAAATGTTGTATAGGATGTGAGCAGGTCAAATTAAATTTTAAATAAAAGAATATGTGGTCTGCAAATGTCAATTAAGTTATTAGGATTGTTCAGGTTTTCTATATCTATATTTATTTTCTGTTTACATGTTTTATTTATTATTGTTAAAGTCTTCCATTATCACTGTGGATTTTTCTGTTTCTATTTTTGATTCTTTTAATTTTTACATGATGCATTTTGAAGCTTTGTTGTTACATGCCTGAACATTGAGATCATTTCTTCTGGAAGAATTTACCTTTTTTCCTCCATTATGTACTGTCCCATTTTATTCCTGGCAATATTTCTTGTTCTGAAGTCTACTTTTTCCAATGTTTATATTTTTACTCTAGCTTACTTTTGACTAGCCTTTTGAAGGTTCTATCTTTTTTCTACGTATTTACATCTGTTGTCTATACATTTATATTTAAAGTGGCTTCCTTACAAGCAATTTTTTAATTGGTGTGTTTAGACGATTTATATTTGATGTGATTATTGATAAATTTGGAATA
The DNA here is from genome assembly GCA_008750895.1 of Mirza zaza. Taxonomy (NCBI): domain Eukaryota; kingdom Metazoa; phylum Chordata; class Mammalia; order Primates; family Cheirogaleidae; genus Mirza; species Mirza zaza. Next base: position 24,423 of record VSMD01007848.1, on the reverse strand, counting down.
AATCTAACAACTTGTAATTTTTTTTCTAGTTGTTCTATTTTTTCTCTTTATTTCCTCTTTTTATACCTTTTCTTTGTTAAACATTTTTAATATATCATTTTATCTCCACTATAAAGTCATCTTTAATCATAACTTACTTTCAAATAATATTACATCATTTCATGTATAAGCACCTTAAAACATATATTTACAACTCTCTTCTCCTTTGCTTTGTTCTATTGTCTACATTTTACTTTTATGTATGCTATGACACAGAATACATTATTACTACATTGGGTTAAGAATAAGTTTATTTTTAACAATTAAAAACAACATTAAACAAATTCTTTGTTTACCATCATTTATTCCATTTCCACATGTGTCATTTTTTTTTTTTTTTGTAGGTCTGAGTTTCTGTGTTATATCATATTCTTTCCACCTGAATAGTTTCTTTAACACTTTTTGTGGACAAGTCTGTCTTAGTTTGGGCTTCTATACCAAATAACTATGGGCTGGGTGGCTTAAACAATAAACATTTATTTCTCACACTTCTGGAGGCTGAGAGGTCTAAGATCAAGGTGCCAGCAGACCTGGTGCTGATAAGGGCTTACTTTTGGGTTTCCAAATGCATATCTCCTCCTCCTATCTTCAAATGGTAGAGAGCAAGAGAGAAAGAGAGGGCAAGCTATCTAGTAAGGAAGAATTAGATTTCTACCCTCACGTTCTATTCATCTCCCAAAGACCCCAACTCCTAATACCATCACATTTGGGATTATAGCATCAACATATATTAAATTTGAGAGAACACAGTCAGTCCATAGCAAGGGCAGAGAGAGCAATATCTGTTAGTTTTTGTTTGTATAAGTCAGTTTTACTCATTTATTTTTGAAAGATATTTTTACTGGGTATAAAATACTGGGTTGAAATTGTCATTTGTTTCCCAGGATTTTAAATATATCACTATTGTTGTTGGCTTGAGCTGTTTCCAGCAAGAGCTCTGCTATAATTCTTATCTTTGTTCTGTTGTATGCAATGTCTTTTTTCTGTCCGCTTCAAAGGTTTCTTTTTATTCTTTGTTTTAATCTGTTCAAATAAGAAATGCCTAGGGGTGTTGGGTTTAAATCTTGCTTGATGTTCTCTGAATTTCTTGGATCTGTGGTTTGATACTAATTTTCAAAAAGTCTGGCTGCATTTTGTTCAAACATTTCTATTGTCATCTTCTCTGTCTTGACTCCTTCTGAGATTGCAAATACATGTATGTTAGACCCTTTGAAACTGTCCCTCACATTTTGGATACTGTGTTCTCTCTCTCTTTTCCTTCCTCCCTCCCTTCCTTCCTTTTCAAAATTTTCTATGTGCTTCAGTTTTGGTCATTTCTATTGGGCTGACTTCAAGTTCATCAATTCCTTTCTCAGTCAAATTGAGTTTGCTGATGATGCAGTCAAAGAAATTTCTCTTTTTTATTACTGTGCTTTTTCTTTCTGCCATTTTGATTTTATTATTTTCTTATCCTTTCCGTCTTTCTGCTGAAATTGCCTATCTAATTTTGTACATTGTCTACTTTTTATATTTTTGTCTATTACATATTAATTACAATTTTATTATTTAATTCCCTGTCTGAGAATTCTAAAATACATGTCACATCTGAGTCTGTTTCTGTTGAATGCTTGCTGCCTTAGCAATGTGGGTTATTTCTTCCTTTCTTGTATTGTATGATTTGCAACTTTTCTTTGAAAGTCAGAAATATTTAGCTGAACTGTAAATAGTGATGTAACTAGGTTGTTTTTTTTTTTTTTTTGTCTTGAAACAGGCATTACTTTTGTTCTATTATGACTTTAGTGTGAGAGCTTAAGAAAATCTAAGCAGGAGTTCAATTTGGTTTTGTTTTCATTGTTTCTATGGTTACCCTCTGTGCACGACAGGCTTTAAATTCTTATTAAAATACCTGTGTTTAGAATGTGGGATAGTTTTCCAGAGAGCTATTGTCAATGTTTACCCCAACCTCAGATTTAGATTTTCTTTTTATGTCGTGCTTCAGAAAGCGTCTCTTTTCAAGCCATTGTCTCTCTCCTGTCCTTCTGTTAATTGTTACTCAGAGCTTGTTAGACACAAGGGGTTTTTGTTGTTGTTCTGAGAAATCTTAGGCGGGAACTGTGTCCCTTTGCCTCAGGAGTGTGGATTTTTTTAATGTTCCAACATGGCAAATCCTCTATTAATCCCTATGAGTAAACCTGGGACCAGTGTGGATTTCTGTCCTTCCCCAAGGCTACAGGGCTTTCTCTGTTCCTTGCCACCAGCTGCCATATATTGTCACCAGTGCTTTAAGGACAACTGTCTCTGCTGCCCTTCCTTTCACAGTTAGGTTTTTGTTCTGTGGGAAAAACGAGAAATACGAATTGGCATGAGGCCTTACGCCTTTCCCAGATGTCTACACCATGAGGGACACTTGTTTTTAGGACTCTCACAAATCTCTTCTGTGGGTTCCCAATGATGTCCAGAAGAATGATGCAGGAAAGAGACTGAGAGTAGGTGAACCTCACCCCTACCACTATCTGTGGACACACTCTGTCACCAGGCCACAAATGGCCTCCATGGATTTGTGAATGACTCTCGCTAAGTTCTTCTTACTGGTGCCCAGTTCAACTTCCCAAGTAAGCAAACATTTGCGTCCCATCTTTCCCTGCAGCCAACCTTTCTCTCCTGAGATGTCAGACTGGTTGGTTGCCTTATGACCTCAGGTGGTTTAGAGAAAAGTCCTAAACTTCCAGTTTGTCTGATTTTTTTCTTGTAAAGGTCGTAAATATTCTCTTTCCTCAACGAGAGGAGAAACTAGAAGTACCATCTCAAGGAGAAACTAGAAGTACCAAGAATATTAAAGGCATTTCTATTTTATTGAACCACTCTATATTTTTGTTAAGATACATTATATCCAAGCCTTTTCTAATTCCATTATACCATTGTGATCTGACTGTTGCTTTCCCCTTCTAAAACGCATTTCTTACATTTTCTATAAATATATCATACATGCCACCCTTATCTCTGTCTTTTTTTTTTTTTTTTGAGACAGAGTCTCCCTTTGTTGCCCAGGCTAGAGTGAGTGCCATGGCGTCAGCCTAGCTCACAGCAACCTCAAACTCCTGGGCTCAAGCAATCCTCCTGCCTCAGCCTCCCAAGTAGATGGAACTGCAGGCATGTGCCACCATGCCCGGCTGATTTTTTTCTATATATTGTTGGCCAATTAATTTCTTTCTATTTATAATAGAGACGGGATCTCGCTCTTGCTCAGGATGGTTTCGAACTCCTGACCTTGAACGATCCACCCGCCTCGGCCTCCCAGAGTGCTAGGATTACAGGCCTGAGCCACCCCGCCCTGCCACCACCCTTATCTCTCTACATAATGTTCCTGGAATATGTTATGCTTTTTTCTCCTATCTAAATTCATACACATCTTTTTCACTCTCCTGATTTTGTTCAGTTCTTTGTTCATGGCTTCCTTTAGCTCTTTGAGCATATTTAAGAAAGTTGATTTAAAGATTTTGTTTAGTAAATCAAATATCTGGGCTTTCTCAGAAATAATTTCTATAAATTTCTTTCCCATTAAGGGTATGTACTTTCTTCTTTCTTCATTTTTGTTGTTAAAAATTGGACATGTTGAACATTAAAACGCGGTAACTATGGAAATCCAATTCTCTCCTCTCCCTAGGGTTTGTTTTGCTCCTTGTTGATATTGTAGTTTTTATTTGTTTGTTTGCTTGATTTTTCTAAACTACTTTTGTAAATACTATTCTTTGTGTGTTGCAACCGAAGTCTCTGTTTTGTCAACTTAATGGGTCAAGTAGTGATTTGAAAGAGATTTCCTTAAATGTTTGAATGCAAATAAAAAGAAATAAAGAACTAAATAAGAAAAAAAGAAAGAAAGAAAGAAAGAAAGAAAGATAATTTGTTGCTCATTGCAGAATGATTCTGAGTTAGGGCACTTTATCTATTCTTATCCAGTCTGTTTACAACTCTGCCTTAGCATTCTCTTCATGCTTACACTAAACCTAAAAGTCAGCCATAGGTGAAAGCTTAGGGTTTTCTCAGGTCTTTTCTTAGCATGCAGCTAAGCTTAAACATGCACATGACATTCTAGGTTCCTGCTACAAACTTAATATTTGTGTCCTCCTCCAATTTTATATGTTAAAATCCTAACCCCCAATGTGATGGTATTAGGCGTTAGGATCTTTGGGAGGTAATTAGGTCATGAGGGTGGGGCCTTCATGGATAGGATTAGTGTCTTTATAAAAAGACACAACAGAGCTTAATTCTTCTTCTGTCTTCTCTCTTCCATGTTAGGGGTGGCCATCAGACAACCAGGAGGTAGAGACTTCCCCACACACATACCAGACATGCCTTAATCTTGGGCTACCTCATACTTCCTGGATCCTGCTTACTTCTCTTCTCTCCTGCCCTAGAAAATGAGTTATTCTCTGTAGAAGTAAAGCAGACAGTCTTATGCCTGGAGGACATGAGATAGTTTTGAATAATATACACATATTTGGGAGTTAAGTAAATATTAAACAATGTTTAGATTTTTAGCTTTTCTTTCTCTTGGTTCCCAGGATGCTAGGAACCCAGACTAAGGCTTCAGGAGGATTTCAAGAGGCTCCTATGGGGAATCTGAGCAACTTAAGAGAAAATAACTAAAGATATTGACAGTGGAGGATCCCCTCAAAATGATCATGACCCAGTCAGATTATCATTTCCATCATGTTTCATCATCTAAACCACTGACCCCAGAAGTGAGTTTAGTGCCTATTTTTTAAACTTTCCCATGGCCAATTTGTATATTATTAATAATATTAATTATTAGTGTATTATTAGTATAGTATATTCTAGATTCATAGGGGAGAAATTAATTCATTACATAAACAGATGCCTAAGTCTTAGGGCTTCTCATACAATCTCCAGATGAGAAAGGTAGAGCAAGACCACTGTCAGACAGGCCACTACAGAACTTCCATTCTATTTTTCAGTTCACTAATCTTAAATGGTAATAAATAACTAAGGATCACCAGACTTTGAGAAAAGCGTCTAAAAGGAAATGAAGAGAAAACAAACTTGCAAAAATATTAGCAAATCAGAAAAAACTGAATTATGATTCCTTGCAGGGCAAAGAAAACATGAAAAAAAATGAGATTAATATTATTAGAGAATTTTTTTTAAAAGCGTTGTATTCAGAAAACAATGATAGGCTGTTCTAGAAGGTAACTCTTAGAGAATTAAATAAAGCTTTGAAAATTAAAAACATGGTAGCAGAAATGAAAACTCAAAAGAAAGATTAGATAATAATAAGAAATCTCTAAGTAATTAGAGCAAAGAAATCAAAGTAGAACATAGAAGATGATTAGAAGAGTACAGGGCAGGTATCAAATTTCTAACATTTGCATAACAGGGTTCAGAAAGAGAGATCAGAAAAACAGAGGTAAGGAAATCATCCAAGGAGCAAATCAAGAGATATTGTCAGAACTGAATAATAATTTTTCATATTGATGAAGCCCATTAGGCACCCAGAATAACGGATGAAAATAGACCCATAACTTTCCTCAATATTTATCATCTGAGATTTCAGAATTAATGGCAAAGAAGATAAGGTAAGCTTCCATGCAGAAAAATAAATGGATTTCAAAAATTGGTACAAAAATCAAAATGTAATTTTTTCCTCACCAATAATATTGAAAGTTAATATAAAGTGAAGACTGTATTTGACATTTTTGAAAGTTGATATTCACCCTCAAATTAATGTTCAAACCAAATATCAATTGTGTGAGTATAAAACCACTTTCAGAATCTCATTTCCCAAAAATGTTATTTGTTGCACCTCAGGAAGCTTTAGAGTATGGCCTTCAGCCAAAATATTAGGACTGCAAATTTAATAGTAGAAATACTAACATATTTTAGAGCTATAAAAGTAGTTAAAAAAAAAAGTCAATTAAGAGAGTTAAAATTGGGTATTTTTGAGAACTAAAAATAATTTTTTCTAGCATGCTTTATTGAACTCTTCAGTAATTTCAATTATATGCAAGTAAGATTTTGATAAAAATAATTTAAAAGCATTAAATGGGATAATATAATCAAAGTATCTTGAACATCCTACTATATCAGTACTTCTACTTTTTATCTAATTATCTAACTCTAAGATCTTGAACAAGTCATTGTTTTTGCTTGATTTGAGTTTACTAACTCAAGAAAAGGGAAGAATTGACCTATATTACAATCCTTTTAAAAACTGTAAAATTGAATTAATCTTAATATAATATTTACTAAGACTTCAGTGCAAAGTTATACGAAAGCAGTTTTTCCATATTAAGTTTTTTATCACTCATTTTAACTCCTTAAGAATGATATAAAAGCAAGAAAAATCTGAAATATACTTCCAAATTATTTTATTGTTACAATAAATTTGATAAAATGGAGTCTTGAGAAAAATATAACTTTCACATCTTGCCACATTCCATAAAAGGTCAGTATTCCCACCTTTTCCTTCTCCTCTTATTGACAGAGGAAATGCCTCTAATGTTTTTAGAAAGGGTGTGGCCCAGGATATCAGTAGAAAGAAATATTCTCTGAAATTGTAGACACTGAGTGCCACTTAAGAAGCATAACAATTTCCCATCCATAAATCTATTTCACAGTGCCCAGTCCACAGCAGATATTTCGTAAGTGTTAGTTTATAGAATCATAAACCCATGGCCTACAGTGTGGGGCAATTTAAAAGGAAAGCAGCTTCCAGACCCACAGCTATCATACTCTGCTTCCCAAAGGACAAAAAAGTTTCTCTTGAAAAAAGCCCAGACTTCCACCCCAGTGAACTTGTAGGGGCTGATGCAGCTTTGCCTCTGGCTAATTCTTCTTCCTCCAAACCCTTCACTTCTCTGAACTGGTTCTTTGTCCTTGCTAATTAATCAAAGGGAGATTGAAATTGAGCTGGGGATGATGTCTGGCTGGAGTTAGAAACAGGAGAGCCTGTGAGTTAGGATGGTTTACATGAGCCCTCCTTCCCACTCACGCCCACAGTCAACTTAATTAATTTCCAGTTAAACAGATTTATTTATATTTATATTTTCCAGAATATTCAAGTGAAGTTTTCTCGATTTGGGCCAATTTCTAAGTGCTTTCCTCCCTTTTATTTTAAAAGAAACTTGAGACTCTGGTCCTTATTAAAAAGGAAGAAAGCATCATTGATGTCCAGCTTCCCTCCAGCTACCCTGAATTTGAACAGATTGCATGACTCATCTTTCCTAGAAATACAACAATGAGATCATCATGTCTGTTTCCTTCTCACTCTGAGTGCTGTTGAATTGGTTTCCTCTGTGTTAAGAGATGTATTTTTTTTTTCTGTAAAGTCCTTTGCTTGTTAATGCACAAGTTTAATTATATATTTGGAACACAGTGAGGAAGAAAATGAGCAGTGATTAATACATTTTTTTTCAGGCAGTTCAATCTCTATCTCCAAAACTAAAATTATGTAAATGATGAAAGGAGATACATCTGTGTTTTGTTTTAAAACCTCCTATGGTAGAGAACTCAGCACTTCCAGGGGCAGTTAATTCTGCTTTTAACAATTCCTTTAGGTCATTCCTTGCTTGCAAGGATCTAAGATCTAATGGCCTATAACTTTTACTCGTTAGCCCTAGCCCTGACTTCTGGAACCAAAGAGAACATTCGTAGTTATGTTTTTCTGTGTGATATCCCTTTAGATATTTGCATACAATGATCATATCATATGATCTGTTCTACTTCAAGTATAGAATCCAAAGAATGTGGTCTGCTTCACTTTATATATTTAGTTGTGCTACTACATTAACAATTTGGCCTGAATTAGCAAACAAATTCAAATATCCATTTTTATATTTTTTGTAAATGGCTGTTTCATCAAATTCACAAAGTACTACTACAGGATAGGCATAATATCTGGAAAAATATATTTTGCTTGAATATGCATGCATAGCTTGGCATTGTTGTTGTACAACCAGCATTTAGATCATGTATATTACCAAGCTATGAGTAATTTTATTTTTAAAATTTTTTTTACCTTATTTCTTAAAGGTGTTGTCTAAATCAAGTTACTACATTAATTTATATACAATTCAAATATAAAAAATCTCATTTGGTGATTTTTATATTGTTTGCATACAAACAGAATGTAACAAAATATATGATGTTTATTTCTATATTTCTAAGATATTAGTTTTCAAAGATCATCCTACTAAACATTCTCTAATTCCCATTGACACTGAAGTTGAATTGAATGCCAGGTTTATCCCCAGTTGCAAAAATAAAGTTGCCAAATAAACAAACAATAAACAAGAAACTAAAACAGAGTATTAAGAAAATAACTCAGTAGACCAAATAGCACTCTAGTTATATATCCATACACGAGGAGGCATAAAATGAAATGGAATTTTTAGGTATTCAACCTGGAAAGTACTTTATTATTTCTCATGTAGGTTTAGGGGTATCATTAAGTTAATTTTCAAATAAATCTTGGAAGTACAGACTCAGAATTTTAAAACTGAAACAAGACTCCAGAGATATTTAACATAAAGCAGGCTGAACTAACAGTCACTATGTTTGGCCCAAGATGCAACTTTGCTATTTATTAGCTGGTCCTTGACATGAATAGGTTTGCAAGGTAGAAAGATCACACAGCTTGGAATGAGGAGGATGGGGTGAAGGGAGTGATGGCATATAATAACAATTCTGGGGAAATACAATACATCATGAATGGGATACATGCAGCATACTGTGGCACATGCAACTTGTCTAATCAAGGAAAGCCACATGTAGAAGGCCAAATGTAATCGAGCATTGCAATATGACCTGAGGGACCCATGCTTATTTGCTGAAATGTCTAATAAAAACAACACACCTTCTGTTATACTCTGGATTTCTGGAACTAGTACATAAACCTTCCCACTGCATTAATTTTCCCATATTATTCTTTAACCAGTCTTCTTTCTTGATACCATTTCTATCTCTGAGATACCATTTCTACCTTTAGCCTTTTCTACATACACTCTAATGCATGAATAGCCAGTTGTCAAGTGATGCTTGGAATGAAGACAGCCTTAGGTCTGCCATCTCTCAGTGAGCTCCCTTTGCAAAAATTCCCCTGGACGCAGTCAGGACATTTCCTTCTCTCTCTCTCTTCTAATCCTGATGTATCTTCCATGCATAACATAAGCATCCATAAAGCTTTCCAATTCAAAGTAATTATCACCACACTTCTTAGGCATTTTCCAAGCTTTTCCCAGAACATGTACTCAGCATTGAATCGGCCTCAGTTTGTCATTTTCAGCAGATGGGGTAGAAATCAGAGTGATCGTCACATGAACTGGATAGATGTTCACTTACACAAGAGTTAGCAGCTGCAAAATCAGTAGTGGGTAAGCTCACAGGTAAAATATGATCTGTAAGGAATTGGGCAAAATGGAAACTTGACTCATGCTCTCAAATTGGGCCACTGAGAATTGTACAGAGAATGACAGGAGCTGGATGTTCTCTATTCACTCCTCACAATCTCTTCTTTCATCATGTCCCAGGAGACTCACTTATGCTCTGCAGAACCGACTCTTGGCACGGGGGTGGCTTCAGCCAATCAGAGAACCTAGAAGACCACTGGGATTGTGGGCAGGGAAGAGAGGCCTGAGGCTTTACCCACGCCTCCTCTCCCCCCATCCGGCCAGTGGCTTAAAAGTAGCTACATCTCCACCAACACTCCCATGTTGGGCAACCCCTGTCCCATGGCTCCAGCTTTCCAGGGTTCCATATCTTCCTTTCTTCCTCTCTCCTCTCCAGACCTAGAGGTAGTAGCTGCTCCCAGATATTGCCATGCTCTGGAGTAAGGATGGAGGCTGTAGTTGTGCCTCATTGGTTCCGTTAACTCTGCCTCCTCATCTGTAAATAAGCCCTTCGTTAAACACCCTTTGCTCAACCCTTTGAACAGTACCTGCAGATGTCACCGTGGTAAGAAAGACTGGTCAGCATTTTGGTGGGAAACACGTGTTTGATATTTTGGGGATTGTGTTAGATTTGGAGCAAGAGGACCTAGACTTTATTCCTAGTTCTGCCATTTAACAGCTTTGTGATCATGGCAAAGTTAATTATCCTCTCAGAGTCTCAACTTTCTCATCTGTAAAATAGGGATAATACTTAATACTCAGTCTCATTGTATGAATTAAACTATAAAAAAGTTTAATATAGCCATCTGCACTTTTTCCTGAATTCCCATCTCCAATTGGTTTCTGAAATTTTACAAATAGCAAAGTAATATAAGGAATATTCCCACTATTTACTATTCCCAGCCACTCTCCCAATATCTGCGGGATTTACTTTTCATTTTACTTCCTTCATTTCCAAACCCCACAGGATCCTGTAAGCAATAGCACTGGCACTCAAACCCAGATCTAGTGGCTTTCATATTTGTGTTTGTGAGGACCACCCAGGCTGGGAGCTGCCCACTTTGAGAAAAATCTGCTTCTATCCATCCCACCCTCCTTGGGCCCACCAATAAACCTTTTCTTTATGCTCCCTTTTCTAAGATGCAATTAAGCCACTTGGACTAAGTAACTTGTTTAACTTTAAAACTTGCCTAAGTATTTTCAGAGCTTTTATAGGATTGCCTTTTCTGGCTCCCTCCAGGTTTGGCTATGAAGAGTTTGTGCTTGTAAGATTGCTATCCTGACTGTACTGGATTTCTCCTTCTCTATTTAATTTATTTGGGAAAGTTGAGGAAAGAAAAGCCCTACAACTTTCCTTTACAAAAACAAGGCAAGTAAAAATATAAACTGCAATATGTGTTGAATGTCATTTAATAAAAATTTCTTTTATTGCAGCCAAATTGGATTGGATAAGAGGAGGATTTTCATAGTGGGACTAACTCGAATTGCTTTGGATCTGAGTAGCCTTAACCATTCTGAGTTCTGTTTTTCTCATTTGTAAGATGAAAATAATAATGCGTACCTTGATGATGAAGTCACCAATAATGAAGAACTTTGGGAGCAATAAGTGCAACAACATATGAGAAAGCAGGCAATGTAGCGGCACCCAGTAAGCACACAGGACGTGTTTTGTTAAGTTTAAAAATTGTTTTTCATAGTGTATGTTCTTAAAACATTTATTTAGAGCTCCTTATCTTCAACTGAACTATTTCAACCAGGTTTCTTACCAGATGCTGTTTCTTGATAATTCAATGTGTTTATTGTGCGGAAATGAATTGGTGACTTAGAATGCACCAAAATTATAAATTATAAAAACAAATGGGTGATTTATTCAGAATTCATGTGCAGCCAAACTCAGGAAGCTGAGTTTGGATGTTTACTCCCCATTTAGTAAACTGGGTGAAACTGTACTGATAATAAGAGTAGAAATGGCTACTACACATAGAGAACTTCCTCAGTGGCAGGCACTGTTGTAAACACCATGTACATTTAACTCAGGGACTCCTAAGAACAAAACTATGATGTAGCTATTATTATCCCCATTACCAGGTGAGAAAATTGAGGCATGGAGCTTGACTTGCCCAGGTGTGATAGGCTGACTTGTCCAGGTGTGGACACCCAAAGATATCCATATCCTAATCTATGGAACCTCTGAAGATGTTACCTTATGTGGCAAAAGGCACTTTGCAGGTGTGATTAAATTAAGAATATTGAGTTGGAGAGATTGTTTTAGGCTATTCAGATGGGTCCAATATAATCCTAAGGGTCCTTGGATGAGGGAGACAGGAGAGTCAGAGTCAGAGACCATATATGAGTGGAGGTCAGAGTGCTGTGGGGCCGCGAGTGCTGTGGGCAACCTTCACAAGTTGGAAAAAGTGAGGCAATACAGTCTGGTCTAGAGCTTTCTGAAGGAACCTGGTCCTGCTAACACCTCAGGTTTAGCCCACTCAGGCTGATTTTGGACTTCTAGACTCCAGAACTGTACAAAATAAACTTGTGCTGTCTTAAGCCTCTTAAGTTTTTGGTAATTTATTAGAACAGAAAAAGGAAATGAATAAATGAAGTGACTCACTCAAGGTCACACAATTAATTTAAGGGTGGGGATGGAAGAGGCCTGAATTCTTCCCAATTCAACTTGATTCTAGCATTTTCACATTTAACCACACTATATATTACTTTATTCTAAATTTGCTAGCTTATATTTAATTAATGTGAATAATAATGTCCACCTCACAAAGCTCTTGTGATAATTGATTATTAAAAAGTCCTGAAATGTGTTGTTGTAGACTGAAAAAAAATGTGGCCACGATATTTTCAGCCCCTTCCACAAAGAGATGGTATCGATTTCCTCACTTCATGAACCTGGGCTTCCTGGTGACTCACTTTGGCAACAGAATGGGGTAAAAGTGATGAGTGAATTCCTTGTGGCTTCTGCACTTGCATCTTGGGATGCCTTTGCCACCCCGTGAACAAGTGCACTCTAGTCTAGTAGAGGAAACAAGGCCATATGGAGAGAACAGGGAACCCGGCCAACAGCCAGCATCAACTGCCAAACCTGAAAATGATGTCATTTTGAATATCTCTGCTCTACCTGACCCTTCTGCTCCAATGTAGACACATGATCACACCCAGGCAAGACCAGCAAGACTCCTCTGCCAACCCACAGCACCATGAGAAATAATAAAACGGTTATTGTTATAAGTCACTATGTTTTAGGGCGATTAGTTATAAAGCAATGGATATATAACGTACATGTAAAGTGCATAAAATACAATTTATTTTCTTACTTAAAGTAAAAAACAAAACATCACTCAATTCCTGAGAAGCCAATTTCCAAAAGAGTAGAAAAAATTGGTTTGCTGCTGATGAAATTAATTCCACCTCTTGATTTCAGGTCCTGGAAAAATATTAATAAAGCAAAGTTAATGTTTGCAAGGATGCTAGGTGTCTTGTGTCTTTCAATTTTTCAATAACCCAGGCAGCATCTTCATTGTAAGATAAAGAAATCCAGGCACAGAGAGGTTGAATCACTTGTCTGAGGTCGCAGATCTAGAAAGAAGCTGAGAAGGGTTTGTAACCTAGATCTGTCTGGCACAGAAGTACATTCTTTTTCTAAACTCAGCTGAAAATGTTCTTAGCAGCCCCTACAGACATCATTTTGCTCTTGTAAATGTCTCCAACTAGTTTTCATCAGTGAGTGGAAAATAGCCAGGATATGATATTCTATGAAATCTCCCTGAACATTCAGAATCGACTGGAGACGGTTGCCAGGCAAAATATCTTATGCTAAAATTGCCTGTCTGTTAAGAAGTTAAAACAGTTTTAAAGAGTCTTCTCCTCTCAACATGCATTGTATTGTTAGCCTTGCTCATTTTTTCCCCCTCTGAAATACAATGTGAAGAAAATCTATATCTTTAAAGGAAAGCTTCGATGTTTTAAATTGTAATTGCAGATCTAAAACCATTGGAGAAGGAAAGGTGTGATCATTCAAGATGGTCTGTTATCCTTGCAGAATCCATTTGGAAACACACACACATAGAACATGGGGGAGAAAAAACCTTCTGGCTGTTTTCTGTCATTTTCCCTGTCTCTCATTTTCATCTTGTCACCATTTTCAATCAAAGGGAGTATGTGAGAAGAACATTGGCCTTGATTCAGGAAAAGAATGGAAGTATGTCTAGGAAATATGGATATCCTTCTCTTAGAAAAAGCTGTTAACAATTCACCTGATATAATAAACTTAATAATCGTTCCACTATTAGAATATTTTTGAATAATATTTTGGTTTTCTCTTAGAAGAGTACTACTCATTATTAAAAAAATCAAAAGAGTAAATAAGGAGAAAATTACTTATAGCTGCAAACTTAAAGCTGATTGCCCTTGGTGTATTTGTAAATTTCATTCTAACTTTTAACACAATGTGTATGCCTTTTTTTACACTGATGAGAAAGTTTTATATCCTCATTTTTTCTTTTTATAACATAAACTTTTAAAGGTTATAATAAACTCTTCATAGAAGTCAATATATTTTAGCAAGGGCGGTACACTTTCCCTCTGCTTGAGCACATTAGAAGTGTATGAAGGTACTTTTGGTTGTAACAATGACTGAGAATATTACTGGCATGTAGCACTAGAAGCTCAAGAATGCCAAACCTCTTGCAATATACAAGACAGTCTTGAAAATCGAAAAATTTCTCCACCCAACTGCATTAATGCTCCAATTGAGATATACTGAATATAGAATATTATTATGATTGTATAGGTCATTCATTACTAAAGAGAATGTGAAATGGTAAAGCCACTTTTAAGGGCAGTTCATCCTAGTCTTACTAAAGCTAAAAATACTTTTACCATATAATGAAGCAATTGCATGTCTAGGAATTTACTAAACTGTTTGGACAACTTACATTAACACAAAAACCTATACATGAATGTTTATAACAGCACTTATCATTGAAAACTGGAAGCAACAAAGATGTCCTTCAGTAGGAGAATGGATGAACAATAGTGCTTGATCCATACAACAGAATACTAGGAATAAAATATCAGGGCATGTGGAGTCATAGATGAGTCTTAGGTGCATGTTGATAAGTGAAGAAACCAATCTGAATAGACTGCATAGTTTATGATTCTATTGATATGCCATTCTGTAACAGAAAAACTATAGGGACAGTAGAAATACCAGTGGTTTCAAGAGTTAATAAGTAAACCACAGGCGATTTTTTAAAGAGGTGAGACTATTCTGTATGACATGCTAAAAGTAGATAAATGGCACCCTGTGTTTGTTAAAACCTATTGAAATTCACAGCAGAAAAAATGTGAATTTTAATGTATGTCAACTAAAAAAATATTTAAGAGACTGAGGGATTCAGGAATGCGATAAAAACTTAGCAAAATAACCTATCTTTTAAATGTATGAAATAATCTCATTGAAGAGGGTGGGGGAAAGTTATAGAAATGAGTGAAGTCTGTCAGACTAAAGGCAAAGGGAAAAAGCTCTGTATTCTAGTTGATAAAGTTGTTCCTCATGGAGTACAGGTTAACGATTCTGATGCCACTATACATTTATGCTGGAATTGAGTAATTAAGTAAATGGATGGAGGATAGTGGGAGCCAAGATTCCCACTGTTAGACTGAAAGGTTACAGAGAAGCAGTGGGAGAAAGTTAAACTGATCCATGTGGTAATGGAGTAGAGTTGCCCACATCAGTTAAGAACTCATGTTTAGATTCATGAATTCATGAATCCTAGCACAATCTTATATCTACTTTTGCCTCTTAATTCCATATTTAATTGCATTATGCACACACGGACACACTCTTCTTGGATAATATGGTAACTTTACTTAAAAGAGAGTTGCAGGTGCATGTTCCTATGAAAGAGGAACATCATATTCTGTTGGTTAAATAAAACAGAGAAGATTTATAATAGCCAGGGCAAGATGGTTACATACAGAAAAGAAGATCTGTGTATATACATGGGGTTAACATACACGCATTTTTCATACTGTTAGCTAAGATAAGAGGACCTAGAAGCCATGACACCCTAGTAGCAATGAGCACACTGAGCATCCAGATTTTGGTTTCTAATATGATTCTCCAATAAAAGGAACTAGGGGTTCTTGGAGAAGTGGCTGAATCTAGGATTGGATCAAAAAATATACAGAAGGAGCCTGGAGTACCTTGTAGTGTCAGAAAGTAAGGAAGTACTCAGGAAAAAAGAAAAAAAAAAGAGCCCACAATATTATGTCAAAAAGACACAATCGCCAATTGAAGCAGCAATGATAGCCCAAACTTGAACAATTTGAGACACAAAAGTAATAAAGTATTATTGAACTATAAGCTAAATTGTCTCTATTCCATGATTTCTAAATTTATTTCTTTATTAATTTATTATTTATGCTTAGTTGATTATATTTTAATTATTATTTTTAATTTTTATATTTCTTCATATCACTATGCACTTATGGATACATAGCTATATGAATAAAGATAAATAAATGATTATATAAATTTAAAAATCACAGAGAAGAAATAAATCTCCCATGCAGAGAAATTCCAAATCATTTACGTTGATACTCTTCTCTCATTGAGGTAGAGCATAACTTAAGTCTGAAGCGCACTTAGGGATTTCCTTGTCAAGGACTCAATACGGAGAAGGGGAGGAGAATAACTTTAGTTAAGACACCTGGCGAGGTCAACATCAACCAAGGTCAACATCAACAATGATAAGTCATGTGGTAGAATGTCTCCTTGGTGTGGTGTAACGAGAATGGTGTAACGAGACTTTACCTACATGGACGTCCTTCCCGAACCCCATAACCCTAGTCTGATAATCAGAAAAGCATCAGACAAATCCTAATTGAGGGGCATTTTACAAAATAACAGACCAAAACTCTTCAAACTTGTTTAGGTTACCAAAATAAGGAAAGTCTGAGAAACTGTCAGAGTGAAGAGGGGTCTAAGGGGAAGGACAATTAAATGTAAGATATTACGTTGGATTGGATCTTGGTAAAGAAAACAAGAAAATTATTAGGTAAAAACTAAAGAAATCTGAATAAAGTTGGACTTAAATGAAAAATAATATATCCACTTGTGCTCATAATTGTGACCAATGTACCATATAAATATACGATGTTAATAATAGGGGAAATCGGCTGTAAGGTGTATGGGGATTTTCTGTACTATTTTTATGATTTTTCTATAAATTTAAAACTATTCCAAAAATAAAAAAATAATAAAAATGTAAACTCAAGGAGGCAATATGACTTATTGAAGTGTTTTCTTTTATAAGGGAGGTATCAGTCCCTGGATACATTTTATAAATATTTCAGGGTACCTCTGTTATTATTATAGTTGGGAGGGCATTAACTTGAATTTAGTGGGCTGAAGATTAGGTTGGATTACTAGATGTTCTACAATGTGAAGGACAGTCCTTAACAATAATTGGTTCTTGTAAAACTATTAAACAATCCCTCTGCCCCCAACCACCTGCCCAGGTATTCATGTAGGTTAAAAAATCTACTTAAAGTTATTTGGGAATACAAACCCAAACTCATTTTACATATCAATACTGAGTAATGTTTTCATGGTAAAATATGCAATATATGTATACATTTCTTTTATATTCTGAGAAAAGATTGTAAATTCTTTTGTTTGGAACTTTACTAAAACGTGTTCCTTATATTGGAAAATCATGTGACCAAAGGCATCTGTGTTAATGAAATGTGAATGTCTAATGAAGAACATAGGAGTTAAGTTTGTGTTTGTAGCTATCACATACGTAGTGGTTCCACACATATGCATGTATGTCTTTTTAGGTAGTTGTTGTTTTCCAGTATTTATATCTTGAAACATCTGTTATTTTGTCAATGCTGCATTTTAATTTATTTCTCTTTTATGTTACATGAGAAATTCTATTTATTTTTTGAAAAGTGGTGTGTAGGTAGGTAATGTAATTTATACATTTTATTTCCAGAGGATAGAGGAATCATTCCACTATTTGTTATAAAACAGGGGCATTTGGAGGTGATTGGGTTGAATACCACTTGATATAAACAGACCTAGAATGGAAACTCAGACAGAGACCACTAATTGTCTGCCAAAAATTTGAGCTACTATTCTATGGTATGCAGTTGTTCCTGGGACGTGGACTGGAACTACATTGTCAAACCCTTCTTGCCATTAAGGAAGATGATGTGGCAATTTTCAGCATTGGAATATTGCAAGGTTGGTAAGCTTTCTCCACCTTTGCATTCCCTGGCTAGAAGTGGGAGATTTCACAGACTTTGGGCATGGATCAGCTACAAACTAGAAAGAACTAAATACCAGAATTAAGAAGATGAAGAATCTCTGACCACCAGGACAACCCATATTGGACTGGAGAATGGGGGAGAAATTAACTTCTATTGTGATTAAAGTCATTGAAATTTGGGGATTTTTGCTATAGTAGATATCATTACAAAACTGATGCACAGAATCCAAGTTCACCACTGATTAACTCAAGCCAATCAATTATCAACTCTGGGTCTTTCTTTTTCTTAATCTCTAAAGAGAAGCTCAGCATGATAATGGAGTTGTTGTGAGATTTAAGTGAAGTCATAGTTAGAAAAAAGCACGTGCAGTTAGTAAACCCAAATTAAGTTGCTTTGGGCATTGCCTTTCTTGTTTCAACTTGTCTATCAAACTGCAATTTTTTAATTTTTTTTTTTTTTTTTTTTGCTAGCCAAATGAAGCAGTGGGATTGGAGAAGGAACAAAGAAATCTGTAACTGGTTGTGATCAATTAGTTGTAAACACCACTGAACTCTGACCATCATTTACCTGAAATTTTACTTTTAACATCCAATGATGAATTCCTAGACCTTACCTTCATTTAACTACAGTAGGTTGTAACTAGGGCCCTGAAATGGGTCTGTTGAATCCAGAGGTTGCCAGGTCATATCTTTTTCCTCCTGGTTCTTTCTATTCAATGTGTCATTTGAAAAATAGCCATTTCATTCATCTGAACCAAGTTTCACATAACAATGACTCTATTGGATATTTTGCTTCATTTATTCATTGGAAAAATACAGTGTTTATTTGGTGACCAAAATTGTAATTATTACTAATGTGCATCACATTTTTCCAAACTGGGGAATTTGTATCATTAATACAACGTAGACGTAAAAGAAGTTCAAGGTTCAAATCTTGTTTAAAACCCTTGCATAAGTTTCTAAAGGGGCTTCCGGACTTTGCATTTTTGCTTCTGCTGAAAATATGGGCATTTGTTTAAAAATCATGTAGAAGCTATGAATATGGAAATGCCCAGGCTAATGCCAGTGGGTGCGTCAGCCAGTCAATGTTCCATTCAGGGAGACGGCCTCAGACCCAGAGACTTTGCGACACGCCCTTTCCTGAAATGCCAGGCAGCCTATGGACAAGAGTCAGTAACCATTTTCAAATAGAGTACTTTGTTTACAAATAATACCTTTTTCAAGACTTCCCAGATTACCAATTTCCGAAATAAATAGAGATGTTGCCAAAATTTAAGAAAGAGCGTGCATATCTGGTCAAAAATCTTTAAATTCTTCTAGCTTGCCACAAAGAGCATTTTTCTGCATACCGTGAAATCGACAATTGCATTTATGCATATTAATGATATGGAACACGAATGGTTTAATTGCATGTTAAGACTTTCTAAAGCACTGACTTGATTATTTCCTTCTTTTCTTAACAATCTACAATGATGCATTGTTGCCTACAGAAATGGCTGCAAAATATTTGGGGCAAAGAATGTCTTTGAAAAGCTCAGCACAGTTTTGCACTGTTGTCTTCCTCTTTCCCTCCTTCCCAAAATAATTGCATGTATATATATATGTAGATAAAATATATGACATTTTAGGTAGCAAAATGACACTTAACACCAGTACATGAACCCTAAGATCAGATCCATTGGCCTTGGGATGAAGATCTACCTACTCAGCTTATTTCAAACTGTTTTGTCTACCCCTTAGCTTCCAGGGCAGGCCCTTCTCACTCTGCCTGACTTGCACCTTCTTTATGTCAGGGGGACAGTGCACCATTTCAGGCTCTTGGTTCACTCGCACTTTCATGCCTTGGAGCCTTTGCACAGACCATTCTCCTTAACCTGGAAAAGTCATCTTCTCCCCATCATCCACCTGATTCATCTATAATTATTCAAGACATTCGCTCAGATTTCATCTCCTCCATAAAACCTAGTTTTCCAGGTATCTTTTCTTGCTACCTTCTTTGTGTCCTGACAGCACAGTCTGTACACTCTTCACTCTATATTATAGTCACTCTGCCTCTTCCCAGCCAAAAGACTGAATTTTATTAATATTTATATCTCTAACCTCTAACATAAAATCTGATATAAATAGAGATGTCCAGTGAAAGTTTGCAGAATGAATGGTTGAATGAATGAATGGCCTCCCTTACATTTTGAAGACAGAGAGAACCAGGATTAAATTTAAACAACTGAAACAAACAATAGATTCCAGAGTCACTAGCAAAGCATCAGCATGCTTTACCACAGAACAGGGAGTGCCCAGCTCATTTAATTGGATTTTTCAGATCAAATAAGAGTCAAGGTCAAGAGAAGAGAAAACAAGCAAGCCAAGTGTCAGCGTTAGATTAAAACATAGTGGTCAATAAAATCACCAGGTGAAAAATGAATACCAATTTTCATGATGTTCAACTTTCTTTATGAGACGAAAACATGCTATAGGCAAATGTTTAAAAAATAAATAAAAACAAATAGAATAAGCAGAAACACTGAATTGAGGCCCCAGGGAGGAGAAGGGGTGGGCTGTTTTGCTCATTCGGGTGTGGAAGTTGGATGACAGCGCATGTCCTTCACAGATCTCCCTCTCTCGCTGACGGGAGGGTGAGAAGGAGGACTTTAGAAGATGAAGACAGAGCAGATTTCCCGTTAAGCCCCCCACCTCCTCCAGGAGGCCTCCAGCCCCTCCAGGTCTGATGCACACCTACCTCCTTAGCCGTAGCTCCCACTTCGAAGGCCTGTGAAGAGTCTTGGTCATCAAAGGACAAGAAATCAGAAACCCTGGAGGCCAATACGTGTTGCAGCTCACTTGTGGGACGCCAGCTAAATGACACTCGCCATCCTCGATTTCTTCATCTGTCATGCTGGGACATTCACGCCTCTCTCACTGGACTGAAAGAGGGAGAAAACAGGAAGGTCTTTGCACTCCAGGTGACCCTGTGCACACAGATTATATTATGTGCAATTATTTGAGTCCACGTGTGTACCCTTCATAAAAATATGAGCTCCTTAAAGGTGAGAACCCGTTTCTTACTTAATTTTACTTTCTGAGAGCCTGGAATGTGACAGATCATTAATGCTCACTGAAAAAAAGAAAGATGTATCTGGTGCACACTTAGCAGAAACATGAATTCCTTGCCGTGATTGTTCCCAGATGTTGCAGAGAACAAACCATGGTCAATTGATGTCTGAAAAGATTGGTGTCTTTTTATGTAGACAAGACAGGCTTCAGGTAAGACACTAGAAAGCAAAATGAGATGAAATGTCAGTAAGTCCTTGTCTTAGTCAGCTTGGGCTGTTCTAAAATAATTACCATAAACTGGGTTGCTTAAATGACAGAAATTTATTTCTCACAGTTTTGGAGGTCTAAGATCATGGTACCAGCATCATTGGGGTCTTGGTGAAATGCCATGTTCCTGCTTTATAAATGGCAGTCTTTTTTGTCCTAGCCCTCTGGCTTCTTCTTGTATGGGCATTAATCTGATTCAAAGGGGCTCTACCTTCAGGACCTAATTACTTCCCAAAGACTCCACCTCCTAATGCCGTCATATTGGGATTCAAGTTTCAACATATGAATTTTGGAGGGTAGGACACGAACGTTCAATCCGTAGCAGTCCTAATGATATAGAGCAGGAAATATTTGTTAAAGTATTTGAGCAAAGTGGAATTTCAGTCCTCGGTTCATACATATCTCTTCAAATACTTTTTTTGAATGAATGAAGAATATCTTCCAATGACAAAATTTTTTTGTAATTTATTGGAAATGTTATTTTCCCATTTCATCAGCAAACTGTACGAATTTGACTCTAATCCACTAGATAGAAGTTCTTTGAATTCCAAACACAAATACAGAAGCACAGTTACTAGTTTAGTTGAAACATCTGTTTTCAACTTCCTGAAAGGAACAGGAGAGGTTGCCAATGTATATACATATTTGAAGCAGGGCTTGTACTGCACACATGGATGCAATATGCATTTGTAAAAATGTTCCAAGTGGTCTAATGTCCCATTTGGTCGGGAGGAATAAGATGATGGAAGCATGTGATGTAGGAAAATGAGTAAGTACCCCAACCCCCTTGTAGAAATCTGAGTTTCTAAGGGAGCCGCGTTCACCACTGCATGTTCAATGCAAACCAGGCGCTGGTCGTTTGATCAGATGTTTACCCATCCGTGATGAACTCCTTTGAAGGGAGCCATTTCTCAGAAAGGAAGAAAAGGATCTAGTTGGAGTTGGGGAATCAGTTTGAATATAAGATTCCATAGTTCTGAGTTCTGGACCATTTTCTACTGATTTACTCTGTGACTATGAAAAGACACTTCATCATTCAATCATTCTTGATCTCAATTCTTTCATCTGCAAAAGGAAAAACACTGGCAGGAACTAGGCCAAAGTTGCTGGACTCCAGATCTGAACTTACAATAGTCTTTAAGTCAACAAATAGGCAGCCAATCTTTAGAGAGGTGAGAATGCAACCACATTTTCTAAACAATATCTGAATTGTCTCAGCAAGTTAATTACCTGGAACATATTAAAACCTCTACATTTTGGGTAGAGATTTATAGATGAATTGGTGGAGAGAAGCTATTTTATGACCTGGAGAAAATAAAGAGACAAATACAACATTGGTGCATCCTAAGAATCCATATTGCATCCTAACTCTGGTCATGTTAATCCACTGAGCATTAGGACAGACCAAAAAACATCTTAGCTTAGCAACTCGCCTTGCTTCTCTGACTGCTATGTCATAAACAACACTGCTTAAATTAATTAATTAGTTAATATAGAGACCTGTTACCTATCTTCTCTAAGTTTTAGTTTTCTCGTCTATGAAAAAGAGAAAATAAGGGCTACCCTCCTCTAGGTATTGAATAAAACTAGTAAATGAAAGATCTAGCATGGTACCTACAGTGCATGGTAGATTAAAAGAAATTGTTGGCCTTACTATGCTATGAGATTTCCTTAGCAAAACAGTTCCTTCTAATGAAATGTGATCTAATATCAATCTGCTTTTTAGACCTCTTCAGCTGCCTTTTCTTACTATGTCTACCCTTAGCATCAGGCACTTAAGTGTTCCTGGACCTTGCTAGCCATATTTTAAACTCCAAAATTATATCCTTAACATGAAATCATGACATCTATATTTTTTTATATTTATCTGCCCTTGAGGTCACTCAATTATGGGCATTAGATTGTCTCTAAGCCTGCTAATGTTGTCCAGGAAAGGTAACACTTCAGAAGAGAACATTAAGGTGAGAAAATATCAGAACTTTTTTTTCAGAGGGTTAAGGGAGAAAATGCACAGACCAGTCTGCGGCATGACTGACCCACCAAGGCGAGCAGAGGTGGCACCTGGCCAGCTACCTTGGAGAGAGTCAGATGCCTTGGTTGGGCACAGAGAGGTAGAGGTGGGGAAGACAGAGTGGGGATGATTAAGCTTCATAAATCTCTTTCAGCAGGGGAAATCCACAGCATACTAGGGAATAGATTCCTCTAAGATGTCTGTCTCTTCACAAGAACTTTTCCCAGGTATTCAGAGTAACTTATGGCTTGGGATCCAAATTGGAGATTCATAAACTGTCTTTAAATTTTGGTAAACATTTGCAGGAAATAAGCACAAACACATTCTGATGGACTCCAGAATACAGAAAAATATGGGTTGAATTTATAGGCAGGATGATTTTGGCTGAATCTAGCATTGAAACTTCATGCAGAGCTGTCTGGCAATGGGATGGGTGGATTTAGGATCCATTTAGTGCAACATCATTACCCATTAATGTGGCTGGGAAATTGACAATCAAATTCACATATTAGATGAAAGTTGAAATACATGTTCTATTGGTATTTGATAACTTTGAGTTTCTAGCATTCTTGGCTCCTTCTAAAATGAACATATAGTGCCCAAGAGAATTATTAGGAGCCTTGGTTTTTTGTTCTTGCACTCTTTCTGGGTGATGTGTATTTTCAGTTTCAGCTACCAACACATCTCTTGTTTGCATGTTGTCCTTGATCTTTAAACCTGTATACCCAGTGCTCACTGGTCATCTCCACAAAGGTGTCCCACATGCATGTCAACAACATATTGAAATATAAGTGTGACTAATCCTGAGAGTTGGCACCCAACATTTCAATCCCCTTCTAGCAGAGTTGGAGAAACCAAAGACAGCATTTCCCAGACTTCCTTATAATTATAGTTACAGATGTGAAACCAGTGAAAATTTGGTCATGTGTGGCATTTCCAAAGAGACAGCATAAAGGACATTTATTTTTCCCATTAGAAAGTTGTCCTAGGATAACTTGGCTTATAGCCAGCTTCTTGAGCCCTTCTAGGAATCTTATAAGCACCTAATTACCTTTAGTAAGTCCTGTTTTTAAAAACTAAATAGTGTACATTCTATTTTCTTCAATTGAACCCCGACTAATGTGATATTAAGATAATATTTTGTGCCACATCTAAACTTGCTTCTTTTGAAATATCCCTTACCTTGCTAACTTGTACCACCACCAAACATAGGCACTCAGTCGTAGGACTGGGATATTGACTTTTAAGAGTCTAATTCTGTCTCCCTTGTGAGAGAAAACATTTTCTTACTGCTTCCAGCATGGATGTGACTATTTTTTTTGTGTGTCACCTGTCCAGACTTGTATCACAACTTTGCAATTTTGCTAATTTGTTCCCATGT